>OMKZ01017789.1:3659-32486 GCA_900302535.1 Neoniphon sammara | reverse complement strand
TCCTTTACTTTTTTATTCTCATATATCGAGCCTCATAGTTCCCAGTGGAAATCTATTACTCTGTACTCTACACAGTAATTGCTGAATGTGAATGTCGATGCAAGCCTCTAATTTGTAGGTACCTAAAAAATGTGTTGTAGGTACTTTAAATTTTGACTTAAATTGGTCAAATGACATAATTACTTCTCTTTTATGGTTTTAATAACCATCTTTTCCCATAAGCTAAACCCATTATCTTCAATACTGTATTCTTTTTTATTGGAGTAAGTGGTTGTTGATAATACATCAATTTGTTTTTTCCAACTTCCTGATCATGTTCCAGGCCTCAAGTGTTAATTTGATAGTTAAATTATCAACTGCAATCTATTTTTTTCCCATTCAGTATAAAGAGGAAGCTAGGTAATGATGATGATTGTATCATCATTGTTTCTTATCCAGTCAACCAAATAATGACACTCAGCGTCCAGCTGGTATAAGCCAATGTCAGGAACAGCCGTTCCACCTTCATCTGGTGGTACTTGCAGCTTGGTGAGCTTAAGGCGAGGACATTTGCAGTTCCAAGTAAATGTGCTGAACCAACCATGTATTTTCTTAATTGTATTGCTGTTTAGCATAATTGAGATCATTTGAAATGGGTAAAGCATTCTGGGCAGGATGTTCATTTTAATCAAAGAGGCTCTACCCAACATTAACAGTGGAAGTGAGGCCAATCTTTCCAAGTCATTATGATCATCATCGCTGTGCTGCCAGGTGCACAAACCATTATGTAAATCATACAGAAATACTTTGGTCTTCCCTCACTGTGCTGGACAAAGAATTTCCCTACAAGGCTAAAGGTGAGGCATTAGCCTTCACCTCCACTCTTTATGACAAGAGCTTGGCTCCAATAAGTCAAGAGGAATGTTTGCATTTTGCTCAGTCAATCTTTAACTTCTTAGATGACGTTTTTGGACCAGTTTTTCCTTCAACAAGGAATGACTCAGGCTTGTGTTCCTCATATAAAAAATGACAAAGCAGTACTTGATGTCTTTTCTTATCACATGTTGTAATCTTGGCTTTTACTGAATTTTGTGAGTGACTATAGCTCTGTATTTCCTCTGTTACTTCCTGCTTAGTATTGATGTCACTAAGCAAACAGCTGAAATGGACACACACACACACACACTCAACCTTTGACCAGTTGAAACTTATTGTAGATTCAATGTGAGTCTTTCGGTGGCTGTGATCAACTGAACAGTGGCTACTGTGAGACCATTTCTCACCAACAGCTATTACAGAAATGAATTATTGATCAGCAGACTTTTGATATGGTTCACCACTTCCTTACTAACAGTTAGGAGTCAAACAGTGAACTTTCCTACCTACGCTTCCTGTGCTCTTTCAAAGCCATAAGCTCTTCTCAGAATGCCAGAGCTGAGCAGAATGGGTATTTATTCCCTCCCTCTCTAATTCTTCCCTTCCTGGCTTGTTGCCCTAGTATCGTATCAGGGTTAAGAGACGGATTGCAATTCTGTTCACTGACCTGACAACTCGCCAGCTGGACCTTTACCAACTGTTGAAATGTTTTCCTCAGTGCTATGAACTTTTTAATGATCCGATTTGTCTTTTCAAAACAACTTGGGAAAAATGTGTTTGAGAAATGAATAGTGACAGAGTAAATCATAAAAATGAGTAATTTATACAGGCCCCAAACACAGCGTTTAATATAATAGTAATTTATTTTTTTTTTATAACACTTTCTAAAGCAAATCTCAAGGTATTACAGGACAAAGACAATTAAAAGAAGGTAAAACAGCAGGAGACATGATGAAATACAAAGCAACAGTGTGAAATAAAGAGGCAGTCTGTCAAGTTGCATAGTATTTTTACCAGGCTACAATCTGCTGAGACAGATAGGTGGGGAAAAACTACACAAAAACAGAGACTCTTTACTTCCTCATCTGTCCAACCCCCTGAATACTGCCTCTTCTCATGTTCCCTTCACATGCAGTGGCTGTGTTTTGCAAACAATAACCATCACAAGAGGCCTCAGCGAGACAATGAAACAACAGGCAGCGTATCTTTGTACAAAGCTAATCCCCTCTGAAAGCTGTCCTGGTTTCCTAGTAACAGCGGCATGGAGGTGTTTGATTTCAACTTTTACAATGTGAAAGATGAAAAATGTTTGTGCAGAACGTGGAACACACTGTCCCTGTGGCGACGCTTGCGTAGAATGGGTGACACAGAAAAGGAGGCTCACGTACAAGAGGGATTGGGCACACAGTCAAAATGTGAGGCCTGCTCTCCATCCAGCCTTTGGCAGCAGGATTCCTGTCCTTGTGTATCAGAGTTAATTTGCAAAAAGAGAGAAATGCCATTCCTTGAAAAAAAAAAAAGAAGACCTGGCTATTGCATGTAATGTTTCACATATTTTCTGAATCCAAAATCCATTTTTTTTAAATTGATATTGCCTGTAAAAAAAATAGCATGGTTTACAGAAATGAACACAACCAGAAATCAGTTTTGCAAATGAACTGTCTTCTTTTTCAATTTGAGCCACAACAAAGTCAAACGTTTCTCTCTCTGTCGCTTTTTTTTTTTCTAGATCTGATCCTGAAATTCGTGAGGGATTTCAACCATGATGTTCTGGAAGATCAGGAAATCATCAAAGAAGTAAGAGAATGAGGGCAATGAGTGTCATCTATGCTAAGAAGTTGTTGTCGCACTCTGCACATGTGAACTTTGCTTTTACAAGTCCGCAAACACACCCTCTTCTAACCTGTAGAGCTGGTAACCTGAGAATTATTTATGTAAAGAGTCCTTATGTCTCTGTATGTGTGTGTGTTTATCTGTCTACTGAAGTTATTGAGACTCTTTCATCCCCTTTCACTAACCCTGACACTGTTATGATGACACTGTTGTGCCATCTTGGCCTTGAAATTGATATTTGTGGCATTTTAGAGGTAACTGAAGTGTCATTTGCCTCTGTGTGTGTGTGTGTGTGTGTGTGTGTGTGTCTCGGTGTGTTCAGGCCCTACAGTATAAGGTTGGCTTCCTGGTGTGTGTAGCCATAGGCATCCTGTACATCGTCTTCATGCCCATAGTTGGCTTCTTCCTGGCGTGCTGTCGCTGCTGTGGCAACTGTGGTGGGAAGATGTACCAGGAGCAGACGTCTAGCATCCACTGTCGCAGAAGAGCACTCTACTGGAGCGCTTTTATTACTACACTCATAATTCTGTGAGTCTCTGTGTGCGTCTTCATGCGTCTCCCTGAAAAACAAATAATGACGTGTCACTTGCAACGGGCAGAGAAGATGCAGATTTGAAAATGTGTGCTTGACTGCCTCCGTGTGTCTTTGTTTTGCATATGTGTGTTTATGACAGCAAATTAAGTGTGTGTGTGTGTGTGTGTGTGTGTGTGTACATATTTACAGGGCAGGGAACATTTGCATGTTCAAAAGTAACGAAGCCCTCCATGTGAGTCTGGACCGGAGCACAGAGGATCTCAACATTACTCTAGACAACCTCCACACCTTCATCACTGCTGTGCCACAGGTGAGAAATTTGTGAATAAATATAAAGCTAACACAGCATATTCTGTACACACATATGAAAATTATATTTGTGATGGACAATAGGCTCACAACTGCTGACAAGACTTGAAAATATGACCGGTATGGCCCTTTAAGTAGGTGGAACAACAATGGGAATATGGAAAATAAGCATTGTCAAAAGTCAGTGACCTTGTTGTGTCAGCATTTATCAGTATTGGTTGATGGATTGCTTTTGATTGACACAGTTTTTTGTTCTTTTTTTCTTGTGTGTTTTGAAACTGTTAATTGTTAACTTGTTGAACCTGTTAATATAAATAGCCCTGTTAGTATCCATTCAGGACACACCATATAAATCTCTCCACCCGCACCATTAATCTGCTGTGAGTCGGCAGCTTTTGTGTTTGTTGCAAACAGAGCCTCAGCTCTCCATTCAGAGCAGGCCTGTGTCCAGCAGTGTCAATACACTTATCTCCACATAGGAGGGAGTGAGAGAGGGATGGAGGGAAAGACGGAGGGCTGTGCTCTGTTTGTTCTTTTCATTTGCAAAGCTGCCATGTCTGATTAGATTTGTCCTTGACATTTATTGTATGTTCTGCTTCAAAGTGTATCTTATGTGCATGCTTTAAATTAGTGTGTTTTCCTCCTCCTTATCTCTAGCAATTTGACCGGGTGGTGAATGAGAGCTACAAAACTGTACAAGAGGTCACCAAGAACCTAGATGGTGAGTATTGGGAGGTGAATATTCATTCTGAGAAACTACCCCAACGCTTTTCTTACTAAAAGCTGTGATACATTTCCTGTTTGCTGCATGACCCTATCACATCTCTTTTTTTCCTGTGCGTGTGTGTGTGTCTGTGTGTGTGTGTCAGCCATCGGCCCCCAGCTGGGCAGAGAGATCCAGGGAAGCTTTAAAGGAACTGTGGATCCAGCTCTGAGCTCAGTTAGAGCTATGGACCAAGGTACAGTGCACCTCCATGCTTTATCCTGCTTGAGTGCATGTATACATGCCTATGGTGCAAACATGGAAGCTCAGTGTCAATAATCACACAGGCTTGAGTCATGTTCAGGCTTGTAGTGCAGAGTAAAACCCTAACCCGTTTTTACTCAAGGGGCCTTAAAAAGTCTGGTCAAGTCTTAAAATAAATTATATAGATTCAATTCCCTGAAAAATGTATTAAAAGGTATTAAGAGGTCTCCATTTAATGGCAGGTTTCTTAACACTGCTTGTCCACCCTTAGATTAATACAGAAAAGTCTAGTCATGCAATTAGGAAAATGTGTTATTTGATCATATAAGCTTTAATCTGCTTTACTTATATTCCTGTTGTCCTTTTCCCCACTGTATAGTTTCAGAACCGCCATGGTCAATCAGAAATAAGGCAATTTTGCCATCTTATGTTATTTAGTTTTTAAACTTTCTTAAACCTGCAGATACCTTACCTGAAGCTTGTGGGTTGTTTGTGTGTGTGTGTGTGTGTGTGTGTGTGAACAGAGACTAACAGCACCAATGATCACCTGAAGGAGTTGAACTCGTCTCTGGCCCAGCTGCAGTCCAGTGTGAACGTCCTCCAGGCCGATGTCAGCGCTGTGAGAAATAGGATCAACCAGACCATCTCCAGTTCAGACTGCAGAGGCTGTGATCCCCTGAAGCCAGAGTTAGAGAAACTAAACCTGGACACCTCAATCACTGTAAGTACTAACTGGTTTGGAGACATAGTCTGTGTGTGATGCTGACATGATTCCTGTGTTTAAATTTGCTTCTCGAACTGATGACTTGATTCAATGAACAGCCGAATGACAAAGGTAAATTAAACAAGGTGGCTCTGACTCTTGTCAAACTGCAGTGTTTGTTGCAGACGAGTCAGGTTTACCACTGCAGGACAGAAAAAGTATCAGACTTCTGTTGTGTGAGGAAACAATTATCATGAAGCAAGAGGAAGCATCAGTGAGGCAATCAAGTTTGGTGCAAGCTGAGACACTGAAACATGTAGTAATAAAACCATTTATATCATCTTCCTCGTGACCAAGCTGGTAGGAAATCAGGAGGAAAGCAATAAAATTCATTGAATGCTATAAAAGCTCTATAATAGGTTATGGTTATTGTTTTGGTGTGAGCTCATTTTATGGCCTGTTGCTTCTTTAATGGAAGCTTTTATCATGAAAACATACAGCGTGTGCTCGCTCTGCTGATGTCTGCTGCCCCCTCCTGTTGGTTTAAGGTACTGCTGTAACATTTACATTTGATTACTGCTCACAGTTGCCTGTGTTTGCGTGTGTGTGTGTGTGTGTGTGTGTGTGTGTGTGGGTGGGCGTGTGTGCATGTGTGTGTGGGTGGACCTGTCTCCATAGATTCCCAACCTGAACGAATTTCAATCAGCAGTGGATGAAGTCATCAAGGCTGACCTCAAATCCCAAATCGCGAAGGTCAGTGATTTCTCTCTCCCTCAAAAACAACCTAAATGAAAATAATTACAACGGAAAACAGTGCTATAACTGAAAGTAATAGCATCAAACTTCTTTATACAACGGCTACCCTGTTATGGAGCATACTGGAATAAGCGAAAAGGGGAAGAGTGTGAAGGCTCTGCCACGAAAGATAATGTAATATAGTGAGGAATGTGGGTTTGCAATCAGTTGGAGCGATGTTACTTAGCCTCGCCTTTGAGATGGAGAGAATGTTAAACCCAAACATAATTTTTGGGTTGAAGGCTCAGGCCTGTGGGGTGGAGCTTGATAGAAAGACAGAATTCAACTCTCTGCATACATAGACATTTATGCATGCATCAAATTCAAAATCAATGGACACGAATGTGTTTATAATCCTGCACCACCAAGTATGTCCTGCTGGTCTGTATTTCAGGTGGAGGAGTATTTCAACAGCATTCCCCAGAGGGTGACGAATGAAACCAAGGATGTTGTTCAGAGTGAGTGGGTGCAGCATTGACCCTCACAGGATTCAGGCCATCACTACCTTCACAAACATTTCTTCTGTGTACGTGATGTTCTTTTATATGTGCGTGCTTTTTTTAAGGTACAAAGCAGCAGCTGGAGGAGATAAAAACACAGATCTCCCAGGTGACGAATGACATTCCTCTATCTGCTCTGACCAACGTGTCCGACACACTCAATAAGCTACAGAGAGAAATCAGTGCGGTCAGCCCAGAGGTCGACAGAGCAGAATATATCAGGTAGCAAGCCTGGATGTCGATGTATGCACACACGGCCACACACACACACACTCACACACACACAGTCACAAAACAGTCAGTCATACAGTCAGATCACCATATTTCAAGTAAGTAAGTTCAAGTAAGTTCAATAGGTTTATTGGCATGACATTTCACTTGTAGCCAAAACACAATAATAGATTTAAGACATGGAATAAAATCAACAAAGATAATTTAAAAGATTGACAATATATTATATACCAATAATTAATACTGATAAATAAATAACTAATAAACAAAAAGAATGCAAGTGTTAAGAAAATTGCTGGGTTAAAGTATTATAACATATAACATAGAAGATAAAATAAGAGATTCTATGGATGATATAAACAGAACAGCCACTAGATGATCAATAGTAAACAAGAGGGAAAAAATAAAGTGAATATTAGTGAGTATATAAAGTGCATGTGTGTTCACCTTTCCAGATGGGCAGTGTGTGTGGTCCTGTGCTGCGTGGTGCTCCTGGTGGTGGTGTGTAACGTCCTGGGCCTCCTCCTGGGCCCTCTGGGACTCAAACCCAAAGCAGACCCTGCAGATCGCTCCTGCACGGCAAACTGTGGAGGCACCTTCCTCATGATGTGAGTGCTGGGCTGTACTGATGGAATTGTATTTGTTATTTTTTATTTTTTGGCACGTAGCTCATGCTGAACCATTAATGTAAATATGAAAACTGCTATATGGCCAAGTTATTTATTTTTTTTATTTATTTTTGTAAAAACCCCAGCAAAAAAATAAAAAAAAAAAAATTTTTCAGTGAAAATGAAAATTAGGATGCAAAAATCCTTCCCTCTAAAATAGTGAATCATGTCACAATTGCAATATCTATCAAAACTATTGATAATACTGAAACTATGATCTTTTTAGTATATTGTACAGCCCCATTACCCAGAGCAAGTGAAATGTGCAAGCAGTTTAGTATCTTGCTCACAAACATTGCCCGACACTTGAGGTCATAATTATCCTCTCGGACAACAGACAACAAGCTTTAACCCACAGTGTGAGTTTTGTTTGACCTCTGACCCGGATGTGATTGCAGGGGTGCAGGCTTCAGCTTCCTGTTCTCCTGGCTCTTCATGATAGTGGTGCTGCTGCTGTTCTTGCTGGGCGGGAACGTTTATGTACTTGTATGTAAGCCCTGGGACAACGGAGAGCTGCTAAAGGTAGTGACCCCCCACATGCACACACACACACACACACACACACACACACATACACACATGCAGATGTACACACAGCACATCCAAACACTAAATTATGTATTAATATTTTCTGATGGCTTCCTGTGTGTTTATACACTGTTGTGTTTTCTTTTCCTCCACAGTTCCTTGATACTCCAGATCTAATTCCAGAGTTGGAGTTAGGCCCGATGTTGGGACTGAAATCCAACCTCACATTAACTGACATTTACAGGCACGTAACCCCATCTCTCTCACACACGCACAAAACATGAGCAGACATACAGAATTGTTTGCATTTAATATTCAGACTGTTTAATCTTTGTTTGCTCATACTGGAAAGTGATCCCTGTCTATTCTATTTTCTTCATTATTGTCTTACAGTGTGGGTGTATTCAGTATTTCCTTATTTCATTAAAATGTGGGCGTATGAAACCCTTTGAGACTGTAACTGTAATTAAGCGCTCCATAGCTTAATGTCTCTCTGCCTGTCTGTCCGCCTGTCTTTCTGTCTACAGTAATTGTGAGAAAAACAGGCCTCTGTGGTCGACACTTCGCCTGTATGAACTTGTAGACCTTGAAGACCTGCTCAATGTGTCTAAAGTAAGGCTTCTTTCTGTTTTTATATTGGTCATTACATATAGTTCACAAAATAATGTCTAAGCCTAAAAACAATGGTGGGATGAGTGATACTGTGTAATATCAAACCGTAGTGTGCATCATGCATTGTATGTATCTAAGCATCATTTGCAATATTTGACTCTCTCTCTCTCCCTCTCTGTCTCTCTCTCGCTCTCTCTCACACACACACACACATAGTACACAGAGGAAATCCAGCAACACTTTGAGAATACAGACATTACCTTGTCCACCATCACTTTACTGAGCCCCGATGTTCAAAACCAGCTCAGCAGCTTCTCCTCCAAAGCTAAAGAGGCTGACTTCACTGGTCCCACACAGCAGGTAGCCACTGCATATGAGCTTGCACGTCTGTGCGTCATTGTATTATCATTACCTGTGTGTTGCTCATGTTATATATGCAGCATATGGTTTTAATGCCATGCTTCTTGTTTGTCCTCTTCAGATCAACAACATGTCCAGCATTAATCTCAATACGACAGCAGATAAACTTGATAACCTTGCTCAAGCTCAAGTGAGTCATGAGAAATTAACGCACCTTCTGCATATATTTTACACTTATTTGTATATGAATTAATACATTTCACCTTAAAATACTGTGCCTTTCTTCACTACAAACAACATCAATGCAGTTGCTTTGTCACATGATTCCTCATTGCTTTTGATTAACTAGCCACTCACTCATTTCTAGACAAATACAGCAATTCAGACAGAGCTTAGAGATGAGGCCACCGAACTGAGAAAGATCCAGGCCAACATAGAAACAACAATCAACCCACAGCTGGTGAGTCCCACTACTATATTCTGCTTTGGCCTGGCTTCCCACTTTGCCCGGCCATCCGGATGTTCACACATTTACACATGCATGTCTGTGATCCTTTCCACCCCCAGAAAGAGCTCAACACAACCATCCAGAGTCTTCGATCCATAACGGAAAAAATCAATGTGAGTACACTGACTTATACCTGAAACGGCAAGAAAAGAGAGCACGCTCCTCTCCTTTTTTTTTTCTTTCTCCCCATCACTGGCTCATTTTCTTTTTTTCTAACTATTCCAGGGAACAGTGGGGGAGGTGCTGAGCAACGTGGGAGCAGCACAAGACTTCCTCAACACAAACACAACACAGATCGTCAAGAGTGTGAGTAGGGTCACATGAGCAAGATGAAACTGGGCTCCAACTGATCCTTAATGCCTCTCGTCGGTCAGTCATTTAGCCAGGGGGACCAAAGAAGATATGTAAAGCTTCAGTTAGTATGGGGGTATTGGTAGTTTAAACACTATGCTTGTTGCTTGAATATCCGCACACAGTTTCTTTTGAATTGTAAGCGCACATTGTGGAAAGGAATTGTTAGCTATTTAAACTGAAACTTTAAGATGTATTGCGGCGTTGCATTTTGTGCCGGGCGACCCTTTAGGTCTGTTTTCCGGTGCTTATATCGCCACTCCGCCACAATTATTTACGGGTCACTCCAGGGGATTTACCCAGAATTCCACCTGATGAAATGGCTGGGAGTTTCACCGATCCTCATGACTTCCCACTGTAAAGTCGGGAGAATATGTGAGGAATTTACTCTCTCTCTCTCTCTCTCTCTCTCTCTCTCTCTTGGTTTGTCCACTGTAGGAGAGCAGGGAGTTCTTGAACTGTCAGATGGGACACTTCACTGCCTACGCTCACTGGGCCAACTTGACGGTACACACCACTCAGACAGTAGTCAGACATATTGTGCATAAAGCTTGTGAAAATATATGTGTATGTGTGCTTTCTGCCCCGTGCCTGACCCGTGCACGCCTTCTCCTGTAGATCACGCAGCAGATAGGCCGCTGTGGGCCGGTGGCAGGAGCCGTGGACTCGGCAGAGATCATCATCTGCTCGCACATGGTGGAGTCTCTGGTGAGAAGCAGATAATGTTACCTCCATCTCCTGCTGTACATATTTGTCCCTCATTCATTACTTTTAAACAGATACTGTATATTGAAGTCTGGAGTTTATGGACCAATTTGAGTGGTCAGTATTCAGTATTTTTCAATGCAGGCCATATTAAAATGTTGTTACCCATCATTTATAACCATATGTAGCACATTACCTTGCATACACACTGTTCTGCTGCTAACTCAGCTGATACTATGTTCACCTGAACCCGGACTTTTTTTGAATTTCCGCCCTGTATATTTTCAACCTGCTACAACATGGCATTGATAGTGTCAGCTCTGGAAGAATAGATGCTCTTTTCTTCTGTATTCTCCATGGAGGAAAATTCAGAGTTTCTTCTTCTTCTGAGCATTTATTTATCCCGAGTTGACACTATGAACACCATGTTGTTGCAGGTCGTAAATTTTCAAGACAGTACTAAAGTACTAAAGTCTAGAGTTACCGAGAACACAGCTTAAGTCAATTTAGCAGCAGAAAGGTGAGGATGTATACCAAGCAATGTATTATTGTAAATGCTAAATAAAACTTGTTATAAAGCTATATCGTGCGTCAATTCAAATATTATAGAATTTGGCCAGTCTAACTTCCCTTGGTTTGTAATGTCAGTGTGGGGTTGTATTCACATGTACTCTGTCCCTGCAGAATGCGTTCTGGTTCAGTCTGGGCTGGTGTCTGATCTTCTTCATCCCCGGCATCATCTTCTCTATCAAACTGGCCAAGTATTACAGGAGAATGGATACCTCTGATGTCTACGAGTGAGTAGCACGTGCACAAAACCTACAGGCATGCATGTATATCCATACACAAACACATATTCACACTCACGTTGTCAAAGAGTCACATGTTTGATTCATTTTACTCCGTTGCCCCCTCTGACCGCTTGTCATGTGTCTGTTCCTAGCAACCACATAATCATGAACCACATCCCACGGGCTCAGATGAAGCCCTACTGAGAGGGGAGGAGAAGACCGAGTGTGTGTGGTGCAGCTTTACAAGATTACAGACGTTAACAGCGTCTTCCCTCAACGGTGGGGAAAAAAAAACTCCATGACTACACAAAATGAAACTGAAACTGGGGATCACTGTTTATACCAGTTCTTCCTTGAGGATGGAGAAACAAGGCCAATTCGAAACAAGTGTAGTATACAAACAATACGCAAACACAAAATCTCTGAATTTACCTCAGGGGTGACACAGGGCATAAGGGAATCCGCAGGGAATTTGTCCACCATTTCAAATAAACATTTGATATATATGTTTTGCATTTCTTGTACTAAATATTTTTTATCTATGTAATATATGGACTGAGCCATTGTTGGGTTCTGAAAACATTGTATAGTTTATATTTCAAAGTGTTAAGCTGCTTTGTATGGAATAATTATAATCACACTGATGCACATACACACACACTGCCACAATCTGCTTTACAGTCTACAGTCTTGCCGTGTTCAATGTCTCATGAACATGGCGATGTGTAATTGTGCCAACAAGCATCAGCCCCTCTGCATTCACGGCTGTGGTTTAATCCCAAGGCTGTGCCAATGGGAAACACATTTAAATTACTCCCTAAATTATACTTGGCACTTTTGTTGGAAAATTTTGTACCCATTAATCAAACATTTCAGCAAATGAATACACTCTCCTGGTTAATTTTCTTGTGCATCTGGTGTCACTGTGTCACTGCTACTGTACACGTTTTTTTTGTAGTCGACATTTCATTTCCAAAGATATTTTTGTAATGATTAGTGATCTTGACTGAAGTGATTAATGATTTTGTGATGATTCAATTTTGCACTTGACACCAAGAGTAAGTTGTTTATCTTTGTGTTACGCAGCACTTTATATGGTCTTTTTTGCCCACTGTGATTCAATGTTGTGAACATTTCTGCGGCCTGTTGAGAAAACTACTGAGAGTAAAATTTATCACTGATTGTATCTTTGGCGCCACTGTGCATTTTTCTACCTTTTCACCGTAGCATTATCTGTATCTCTGACTTCTACCTATTTCTATTTTCCATACATATGATAAAAGTGCTTTTAATTGTGCACATTTTCAGTCAGGTATATTCTATGGCCCAGGGCTTTATGAACTGTTTGTACACTGTATCAACTGGTGTATGACCAAGTTTTGCAGCTCTGCGAATTTCTGCACATTCCCACAGTGTGTCTGTTGTGATGACATATAAACCGAATTATCAGTTTATTGTAATGTGATCTCGGCTCTGCTTCACTAGTTTATCAGCTCTCTCCTTCAGGGTACTGTTCAGCTGCTGGTTTGCAGTTAAGAAAACCCACTGAACTGCTAACAAACTTATTTTACAGGACTATGCACATTGAAACGCTGCTTACACAGCAGTCCTGATGTCATAAATACATTTTCACACAAGAAGAAGAGCAGTGAAAATGTGAAAATGTTAAGATTTACAGTTAAAATGTTCACAATAATCTAAAACTTTTGTCTGTTTTAGATACTGTTCAGTATAAGATATTATTTGTAGAAAACTACTTTTAAGTACACTAATGACATTTTGTAATGACTAGACATCAAGAAATGAAGTATCTCATCCTGGGCAGCCATGCTGGCTTTAGAAGTGGTGCAATGCATGGTGCATTTTTGGGATTTGCTAATAACAAAAGCCTCAAGGGCACGATAGTTATTCAAGAAACAAGCAAATGGTGGAAAATCCAATATTGCATACAATAATGATCCTGGAGGAAAATCCATTGACTGATCCATAGCCCCAAACAAAATGAAATCCTGGGAGAAAAAAAAACAGTGGGATGGGATACTGAGTTTGGAGACCATCCTCCAACAGCGAGGATTCAAGCCCCTGTGTTGATAGGCATCTCCCCTGCTCAAGAGTCCTTGAATACCTACTAGCTCTGGTGGTGCTGTTCTGTAGCTAGCTGTGACTTCCCTATCATGGGGAGCAAGCAAAATGACAAATTTCTCATCTAGGGCATCAGTGGTGCATCACAAAAAATGCTGTTGCTAACCATGCTCCATAGCAGTGGATTAAATACGAAGTTAACCCATTTTAAAGATTGAAATGTTGGTTAAACCCAGTCTAGGAGCCCCATTATCTAAGTGTTCAGTAATGCAGTTAAACCTGGGCTAAATGCAGTGTGATCAGGGCTAATGATGCACTCAGTCATGCAGCTCAATAGCACACAGTCAGCGGTTCAGAGACAAGCCCTGCTTGTTTGGACAGAGCAGCCAGCCAGCCTCTGTTTAGACTGATTATTGTTTACAGGATGGTATCTAAAAATAGAACAGGTGAATCAATGGCATTACAACATCAACCTTGTAATACGAGCGGCCGGACACAGAGCGACTCAGCGGCAACAAAGAGCGTGTGAGAGGGAGAGGGGGAGACAGAGATTGGTTCAGAATATGTGGGGTGGTTAGTTTAGGTATCAGGATGGAATTTGACCCTTTCTGTTTCTGCAGGACTCTGCAGTTTTCTTGTCCTTTGTGAAGACTGCGTCTTTTCTCCTATTGTCCTCTGCCTCCAACACTGAAAATATGGGAATAACTACTCGTCTTTCCACTTTAACATTTAATGAATGTTCCACCCCTATGATCAGGCCCCTCACACCATCATGTGGAACCTGCCTGTTTGCTGTGAGAACCAGAACCAGACACACACACACGTCTCTGGTCCACTTAACAGTGTTGGCATCCCTCTGCCTGTGGCTGTGTTAGTGAGGTGGCCTCTGATTCAGAAGCTTGTGTAAAGACTGAATATTCCTCTTATAGCCTTGACCAACACATAGCAACACAGCAAAACAGCCACTGTTCTCCTGTGCATTTACACACTCAAATCCTTTAACTACTTAACATACACACACACACACACACACGAGACTGCAGCTGTAAGTGGATTTGCCCGTGGCAGGGACATGGTGCATTGCAAGTTAAAGCTCGGCGACAAGGGTAGTGGATCATATGGTATGAATGGAGAATTGTATGTGTACACAACTGCCACTTTTGGCATGGCAACTGTTAGGCAACCACAATTTAAGCCTATAGATCAGTGGAGGGCTCTTCATTTTGCAAGCTTGACTTACTGAAAAAAGAATAAACTTAGCTATATTGCCTTTGGCTATTTCAATTGTGTACAACTGAATAGAGCTGAATAGAGTCAGCTGGAGTTATTGTTGTACAGTAGTGCCCATTGAGTGTGCTGACAAAGCCGAACAAACCAGAATGGCAGCAATTTGTGGGAACAGACTTAGCAGGTATGTGAAAATGACACACATTTAAATGCCACTAATGGGAGCTGGCTGATGTGTCTGATGAACATCTATGGTTAACCTATAACAGCACATTAATATGTAAAACTCAAGAGACTAAGCAGCAGATTATCTTCGGTTTAATGACATACAGAATCCATTCATAAATACTTATACATATACTTTTCAAACATGGCAAAAGGAGAGCATCTCCAAAAAATTCTGCAAAGCTGCTTAGATGGGACGCTTTGTCAGGCAGATACAGGAAGAATTACACTTGTTAAAAATCACAAGCAAAGTTTATGGCAAAGGAACACTCAACAGTCCCACCTTCAGGTCTACCAGTTTTATCTGGGGAATTAAGGAATTTTCAAGTATGTCACAGTCATACTGAAACATATCTAGTGCCAAATACAACACACTGCTCTGTATTGCTTGCAGTCCCATGTCACTGTCATGCTTGTTCAAGTATACCAAATTGGAATGAAAATATTAATAAGTTAATGGCAGCAATCAGACCAGAGAAAACATTTACAGAGCATTTAAGCCACATATTGTAATTACAACAGCATAAAATCAGAAAACACAGCCTGTAGCGGATTAGAGCTCTTCTCACACGTAGTAAAGTAGTTACAGTAAAACACTGTACAATATGACAGACAGAATAGGTCCCTCAGCCCCCACCATCAGTTCCTCCTCCAGAGTCATGGGTGACTGAAGCTGAGGAAGCACAGCAGAAATGCAACACTGCTGTGTAAATGAGGCACAGTGCTCTGAAAGGCACTTGGACTCTTCTGTGGAATTTTGGAGTTTGATTGTGACTGTTCGCTGTTTTTGTCTGTAACCCACAACATATCTTATTCTTTATACTTTAAACACTCTTCCAAAAACAAACAAAAAAAAAAAAAAACATTATAAATAAACATTTTGTTCTGGAGGTGGTCCACATTTCAGTAAAAAAAAAAAAAAAAGACAAACCTTTTACTTTGATTAAAACCTGCAGTGTAGACTACTGAAACAGAAACAATTAGCATAGGCATCCAAGAGTACGATTTACAAGTAGGCACTTAAACGTAATTTTTTCACAGCACTTAAGGTACTTAGCATTTAACCATAACACGTTAACATTCATGTCAACAAATATGTCAAAGATACAGTACAAACAATACTGACTGGGTAGGGCAGAAGTGCAGTTTCAGAGTGTGGATAAAGCTAGCAGGACGAAGACAGAGGGCCTAACATTTTTAATAGCATTACCCTCACTGGGTCCATGAAGGAAGACGTGACCTTATGCAGGGTGCGTGTGTGTGCATGTGTGTGTGTGTGTGTGTGTGTGTGTGTGTGTGTGTGTCACAATGCGCCTTGCCCCACCCACACTAGTTGCCTAACAGGATTATGTCCAAAATTTAATTTAAAGTAGAACTGTGAGTCACTTTTCTTGGGTATTCTGGCTGGAATGTCCTGTATGGCAAACTGGGAAGGAGCAGACTGAACAAGATGGAGTCTGGAGAGACAGAGACGGATGACAGTAATGGAAAAAATGAGATGCAGAGGCCGGACAGGCAGATTATGTAGGGTCTTGTTTACAAACTATTATGTTGTGACTAAATCCAGAGACCAGGTTAATGTTTGAGCTTGACAGCTGACCGATATTATGAGGAATACAAAACCAGAAGTCAGTGAGGGAACTTTGAACCCCCCCTCTTCCAAAACACTGCTGTCGAAATACCTCATTTAAAACAAACATTCAAAATAAAAGGCCAGTTTGTCTTGATAACAGTCAATACAATAGACTGCCCATTTCATGAGAGTCTGAAGCACTGACATGAACAACCAGCTAGATCTAGTGAAAGGCAGCAATATTTGGGCACAGTTAGCAGACAGTAACTACTTTAAGACAAATAACATTCTGCACAGAGATACTAAAAACCCAGAAAATGGGAGTTAGTAGGTTTGTACTTAAGAATAGAGCAATCACACTATACTGTGTCAGTACAACACATCAATGTTTATCAATGGTTTCTTGATAAAGGCCAAGTGTATTCAATGCGAGTCATTGCAATAACATTCTTATCCATGTGCATGCAACAGCATTTTAGGTTTAAAATTTAAATAACGTCGCAGATATATACACATTAAGGCTTAAAATGAATATCAATAGCACTATTTACAATAGTAACATCTTCAGTAGTCATTTCATAGGTCCTAGTGGTCACACTTTGTCTGAGATTGCTGACTATTTCCAGAGGGGGTGCCTCATACAAAACTCATAAATAACTGCATTACACTGATATTGTTATCTGCATTATACTGATATTATTTTGTTTTGATCTGATTGTCATTAATGTTTTTGCAAGGTCAGATTATGTGTGGAATGTTTTATGACACATAAATGCATGTGTCAGTGTGTGTCTGTTTCCAGTCTGTAAGTGTGTGTGCATTTAAATGTGCATGTGAGTCAGACTGGGTTAGCGGGTAGTGCCATCCTGGCCCCCTGGACAGCTGTTTGTGTGCAGGACTGATGTTCGGATGTGTCTGTCAGAGCAGCTGTGGTGACGATGCTGCCCTGCGATGAGTCAGCGCTGGGCTCAGTGCTCGCCTTGGGCTGCTCCGTAGCCTGGCGAGGGGGCGTGGGAGGGGGGAATGATGGGGACTGGAGGATGTCCGCATAGCGCTGGCTGGGCTTGGCCTCTCTCTGAAGAACCTTACTCAGCAGGGGCTTCAGCAGGCCGATGGTCAAATGGCTACTGTTGGACTCTGCAAAGGGAGCAGGGGCTGAGGAGGTGCAGGGGAGGTTAGGTGACGGGATGTTTTTCAGTACCAGGTTGAGGATGGACGTGACGGTGAGGTCCTCAGGGCACAGGGCCCACAGGAGGTCCAAGTACGGGTCCAGGTCTCTGTGCTGGGCCACCTCGCAGAGCAGAGTGGTGAAGATCTCCTTGTTGAGCAGTGGACTCTGTTTAGAGAACCTCTGGGCCACCTGGATGACCCGCTCCCACTGCTGCCGGCCCATGAGGATCCTCAGGGCCTGGAGAACGGCGTTGGGCCGCCCACTGACCAGCAGCAGCTCCACCTCCAGGTCCTGGCTCCGGTTTCTGTCTGGCTCCACGCTAGACAAAACAGACAAGGCTCGTTTGTAGAGGGGCACACTGCTCTCCCCGCTGTCTCCTCCTCTCCCACTGGAGTAGCTCCAGGAGGAGGAGGCCAGACTCAGGCCCAGGCCAGCTGAGCCCTGCTGCTGCTGGGCGAGCTCGAGGAACCTGGGCAACCAGCCAGGCTGGAAGTGGAACACGGAGTGACAGAGGAGCTCAAACACAGGCAGTGCTAGATTAGCAGCTGGGAATGCAGAGCTGGTGAGATTGGGATTAGAGTTGGCCATGGGACTGGCTTGGAGACTAAGCTTGTGTTTTGGCTCGCCGTTGGTATAGGGGTGGTTGGCTGGTGTGCTGGGGGTCTGAGCAGGACTGAGGACCGTCTTCCACACCTCTGGGGAAGCCTTGCTGCACAGAGAGCCCTCCCCATTGCAGCGCAGCTGGAGGGTAGCCTGTGCCGCCCTCCATGCCTGGCAGTGGAAGATGCTGAAGATGGAGTTGAGGTAGAGCAGAGACTCTCTATCCAGCTCAGAGGAGGACAGCAGCCTGGCCACCTCCTGCTGAACCAGACTCTCACACAGTGCCTCCACCTCTTTAACACCTCCTCTCACTAAACTCAACTTCACCTCCTCCAGAGAGACCAGGGCTTTCAGCTCACCTTCCAGAGACCCCAGCAGCTTGTCCTGTCCTGTCACACACCCACTGCCTCCTCCACCTCCCTGGGACATCTCCGCTCCCTTCTGCCTACCTCCTGCACTGAGATAATTCCTAAGAATGGAGGCTAGAGAGATGGGAGCCTGGAACTTGCCTCCTTCCTTCAGTACATCCACAGTGAGCTGGGTGCTGCTCAGGCTCCTCTGCTGGTAGTACTTACAGGCCTCCTCGAAGACAGCCTCTACTAGGAAGACCCCAGGACGGATGCTCTCCACTGTGCCAAAATGAGAGGGTCTCAGCTTTGAGTTGGCATCACAGCCCTTGCTGTCTGTCTCCTGGTGCACCACCACAAACAGCCCGCTATCTGAGAGCAGGTGAGGAGCCTGTCTCTCAGTTTTGTTCACATACAATAAGCCCTCCCGCTTCAGAGAGATCTTCCCCAGCTCCCTGCCGCACTTCAAGTCTATCAGATACAGCTTCTGCGCTACTGCCAGCGCCAGGGTGTCCTGGTATACATGGAGGCTGTTGTGTGTCTCAGAGTTCACCGAACAGTTGTCTGCCAGTTTGTATACCTGCCGCAGAGTCCCGTCTCTCTGCAGCAGACACACCCAACCTGTGCTGAGCAGAAGTAGCAGGCCTCCACCAGCTGCAGGAGAGACGCCGTAGATCTCAGGTGGCTGCAAGGATGATAAGTATCCTAAACAGTCAGTGACCAGCCTCTTAAAGTCGGATTCTTTAACTGCAGAAGAGTCTTTTTTTAAGAGAGTGTTTTTACACGTGCTGCTGACCCTGAAGGTGTCATGCTGGGGAGACCAGGACAGGAAGAATTTGGAGATGCTCGACAGGGGTTTCTCCTCAGAGTCAGGGAGGAGATAGACATATTCACCTGAGCTGATGACAGTGTAGCGGGGGTTGTTGTGGAGAGCGATTTTCACTCCTCCCAGGCTGACAGCGCCCTCCTCCACCTCAAAGTCCCGTTTGCAGATACAGTATCTCAAGTTATTCCTGGTGGCGCTGAGGGCAGAGGAGCTTTCCGAGGGCGGTCTCTCCTCGCACCAGATGATGAGGTTGGAGCATGCAGACACAGAAACCACTCTGGCCCGGGGGCTGTTGCACAAGTCTGATGTCTGCAGGAGATGCCAGCCTGCTTTACACTCCTGGAATTTCCAAAACTCAGCTTTTCCATTCTCATACACCACTGCTGCAGTAGCAACAGCAGTCTTCCTGTTGTTATTATGGTCCAAATACACAATATCCACAACTGGCACGGTTCGCGTCGAGCCCAAATCCAGACGCTTGTGGCTCTGGATGAACTGGGGTCTTTCTTGCTTGTCAAAAGTCACAAGACCGACTTTAGGCTTGCGGAGGATGACATGGATGTGGCGTCCGTCTGGACTGAGGCGCACATCTGACAGGCTGTTCTGTTTCAGCAGCTCACTCAGCTCTTTGCCACAAGTGTAGTCTCCGAAATTTGTCACTTTCTCCAACTCTAGCCGTGCCATGACTCCGAAACAAACCGAGAGGCGGAGTGTACAAACTTGCCACAGTGTGTTAACTAGCCAGCTAGCTTGTGTCACTCAAATCTGAACACGGAGTTCGGACAGGCTAGCTAACTGAACGGCATCCCGTTAGTTCCTGCAAGAGACATGATCATTCCTTTACCGTCCATGTTGGCGGACACGTCCTCCGTCATCCTTCGACTCTGATAATCCCATGTCTGTAGATGATAACGTCGCCAAACAGTTAGCTAACAGTCGCATTAAATACGGTTTAACCGTAAATCTAAAAAGGCACTTTAGTCATTCCGATGCTGGGCTAGCATTCCCCCCTAACATCACGGGATTGCTAATTTCCGGATACCGAGGCTGTTTAGCATAAGAGGAGGAGCAGAAAATAAAGCGAGCAAAGATTATCTACAAGCAGAGAGAAAAGTGACTCCCGTTGCTGCTTCGTCTTCGGTCAGTTGGACTAAGATATTTTAAAGGCTTCTGTCAAATTTATTAATTTAAAATAAAGTAAGTAGTGATTTTCAACTTAACTGTGGGATAATGCGAGAGCAAAGATACTTTAGGCAATAGAGAAATCAATTAAGTGCAGCTGGCCGTTTTATCATGTTAAAAAAAAAAATGGCCATGGTGTCCAAAACTAATTAAGTGGACATTCCAAATTACCCGAGGTTAACTGTTTCGATGAAAAATTACAACTAAGGCGAGGAATACGACGTTTAACTCAATTTCTATTTTAATTATACTCTCCATTTGATTAGTGGTAGTTTAACTAAATTAATTTCACTCTTTAAAGCACAAAGACACTTGAAAGTTAATGCATGATTTCAGCCAGTGCTTCAAGTAATTGAACGGTAGTCCATGTCTCATACAGTCTATGGCCCATATTAGTAAAGAAAAAACACTTGAACAAAACCACAGCTCTGCTTCATTTTTTCTTTACCAGAATATAGACCACATGACTTTCAACCTGCAATCACATCAGTCAAACTGTTGTGATTTTACAGAGTCTTAGTTTGGACCTGGATTCAATACCTGGTTTGTTAGCTGACATGAATTAACTCCAGGAATTGAGTGCACAGATGCATAAGGTACTGCTGACAGGTTTATTTGTTTGAGGATGAGATAGTCATTATAGTGGCATTTTGGGGCTTAGCACCATCTGTTCTGGAAAGATAAGGACAGAAAAAGATTATAGTAATAATATTTTGTTTCCCTTCTTACATCCTCTAGATTTTCTTTTCCATTTGTCACATTTAGTATCATTGTTATGACCTATTATTTAATGTTAATGTATATTTCTCTGTTCACATAGGCCTATATAATGGTTTCTTTACATTAATGATTGGTATCATATACTCATGTGGGGTTACACTGCTTGCTAACCTTGCTCTGGAGGGAGACAAGCATTTTTCTGCAGGAATCAATACATTTTTTGTCATATTTTGCAGTCCCATATGTGATGAGGATCCACACACAGACAGAGCGAAATGAATATGGAAGGATTTTCTGGATGGCTGCGGCTGATATGTGGCAATCTCCAAAGCCACTTAGCTGAAATCTTTTTGGCAGTTGCAATAGATATGACGACAACAGTATCTGAGCAAACAGGAGTGGAAACTGTGGTCATTTCCTGGTGTGCTGGGACAGCATACACAGAAATAACTACTGAGACAAACTCATATGGAAATACCCTTTCTTCCAGATCTAGATGCAAGAATCCATAGAATTTAGAAAGAATGGTGAGAGACTGTACCAGTCCATCCTTATGCACTTTGTTTTGCTGCCAGAGAATGTGAAGACAGAGACCTCTCAATGACAACCTTGGTTAAAGCTGTTGTAGTCTGGTTAGTATCAATATCAGATGCTGTCTGACTTGGAAAAATGTGATATCTTACTTCATAACCACAGACATGGCAGCAGCAGGATTTGAACAGTACTGCGCCTTAGCTGAGTGTGTAGAGGTAAGCTTGGCGGGAGCTTCAGAGGTCAACTAATATAGAACAGTCAGAGGTAAGAGTCTCAGAGGTAAAATAGCTATCATGACAGCAGGAGTGATAGGCTCAGTGGGGGCGTGTGTAAGTCAACTCCCTGTCTTCTGTTAAAGCCGGTTTATTAACAGCCTCTGGAGCCACTCTACACAGTGAGGCTGTGGTAGCAGATGTATTGACACAAGGACCTTAAGATACAGAGGAGGGAATTTGTGGCCTGGCCTGATCCTGTTCTCCTGTGGCAGCACGCTTGTTATCAGCCTCTATGGCCAGCTAACACCATGTAGCTGTGGAAACCTGCTCAGTTATGTTAGCCTTGGAAAGGTACTGCGTTATGCTTTCCAAGTGCATATGGCTGAAAGAGGATTTGATAAGGTACATATTTATTTTTGGTAATGTGAGGCTAGCAGTTTACTCAAAACAGCTGGGGAAGCTGCAGATTAACTTTCCTTTCCTTCACAGGGAAAAGCCGCAGAATCACATTGAGAGCAGAACCATTTCCAACTGCTGTGTGTGATCTCTTTTTTTCTTTTCCAGTCCTATGACTTTGTGGAATCTTCCTTGGGTTGTCCACATGTCTCCTTGCCTGTATAGATGCTCCTCCAGGATATTTACTAAATTACCTTGGTTGTAATCTTTATACTCCGCAGAGATAGCTAAGCAGAAAATGTCTTGAGACAGGGTACTGACAGCAGGCTGAAATTTTGTCTTGCGTAGTAGCCCTAATATAACCCATGGTTTGGAGCAACTAAGAGTCATTTTGGTCTTGGAAATCAATTGAATGAAATGAGTCATCTCTTTTTAAGTTCATTTGTACTTTAGATATTTGGATATTTCTAGTTAGAATATGATTTACATCACTGGCTGTATATTATAGTCAGTCTGTTACAGATGTAGAGACATAGTCTATTAATATTTTATGACTTGTCATCCACTTGAGTCAGAGTGCAAGCTTGTGATACCAATAACATAATCAAATCATGGAGGAGCTGTTGGATAAAGCCTCACTGTCTATGTTTCTCTACCGCATTACAGACGGTTTCCAGTGGAAATCCATGGCAGAGGCCCTACTGTCCTCATATTTTAATTGCATATGTTCATTTACATTTTGATGCATAGAAAATGAAATCCCATAGGTTCCAGGAGGAATTGTCTTCCTCATTCTTGTCTCTTTTCCAGTTCTGCTATGCGCTGATCTCATTACTGGTTGGGTGACAGGATTTGCATGTTGGTGGGCTTCTCTGTAAGTTATGGCGCTTGAATTCCAGGAAGAGGCAGTATTGAGCTTTATTTAAGTTCCTCACTCACTGGATGTATGAGATTTGGAAGATCAATATACAAATGAAAATGAATGAAAATATCTGAGAAGTGCTGGCTGGGTTAGAATGAAATATAGATCATGTTCTCCCTTATAATTTGCTCCTTTCCCTCTTATCCTGATTTCATGAATCAAATGAATCTTACTCTCTGCATTGCACTCAACACTTATATTTCATGAGCACAGTTTAAGATTTTTTTCAGTGAAGATCATATGGCTCTATATTTCTTTCAAATTATCTATCTCACACAGGCTTTGCCCTCTAAAGAGCTCTGTTGGCTTAACCACTACATAGGGAGGAGTGTTATTGGGTTGTATAGGGTCACCTTGATTGGCTGAGGACATGCATACAAATTTTGAGGATGCTGAGACAGATAGATGAGTGGTTAAGCCAATAGAACAGTATATATAGAGATCCATTATTTTTTGACACATACACTATTTTGAAATACTAGGCAAAGTAAACTGCATGTGTGTTTGATTATGTCTGATTTGATTACATTGGAAATCTGTCACAGTGATGTGTGTAATTGAAAATTGCAGGCCTCCTTCTCCTCCTTGGCCTGCCTAAACTCAGAGTGACTAAGGCCTGCTGTAGCGTCACTGCTCGTACAGAGGTTGCTGTCTTCTTTGACTCAGAGTTGTCTCAATCCATCTAGTAAATCTTACATTGCCTTTTCTTGTTTTGTCATAGCTTTTATTCACAGGAAAGTCAGCTCAACACATATGCTCTTTTCCAGCGACACCCTGCTTCACCTCAACACCTAGGAGCTGCCCAGTACAACTGCAGTCCTTCAGTGTCGGCCATTGAGCGGCCTCACCAGAGCAGTTGGGGTGCCTTGCTCAGGGGCAACCCATTGGTAGTTGCAGGGGTAAGTGAGAGCGTTACTTATTTAAGTTCCGCATCAACATTTGCCCAGTCTGAGGATATAAACCAGTTATTTTTTGGTTGCAGGCCTGCTTCTCTAACCCGGTGCCAGCTGGTTTTGTCCAGTTTTACACTGTTCTTTTGCTTCCTTTCTATTATGGGCCCAGAGAAGAAGAGCCTCTTGGATAGAAGGAGGTCAAGTTATCTTTGGAATAGCAGAGAAAAGAAAGGGAATTTAGTTGGTTGTCACATGATCTGGACATTTGATCACCTGAATCCAACCAGAATTGCTTGAGATTCAAGCATTGATAACTAGGGCTCAACAGATATGGGTTTTTTAAGACCTATACTGATTTAGATTGTTTTTTAACTAAAGCTGCTGATAGGTGATATTTTATGTCAATATTTAGTATGGTTAAGTTTGAAAGTTACTATGTAAAATAAAGAATCAAACAAGAAAAAATACAATAAAAAACAAAATGAACAAAGAGAATATTTCAATTGCAAAATAAAAAGTTGAGAAACGTAATGTCAAACAAATCTTTTTTAAAAAAGAGCTGGACAATAACCTCTTTCATATCAGAGAGGGAAGAGATGGATACACTGGTATCTGATATTCACAAAAAAGGCAGATGACAGCCTGATATATTAATAAATGATAGACTTGTGTGACCTTAATAACTAAACAACAACCTGAATAAGTTGGAGGCTGGAGCATTTGCATCAGTAAAGATGAATTTTGCACCAATACATACATGAAGTGCCTGTATCTTTGTAGAGGGAGAGCTTTGAGAGCAGGGAGGTTACAAAGACGGGCTCGTTCATACTGATGTGTGTGTAGATTCATTTCTGTCTTATTTTGTTTCTACGCCACTGCTGATGAATTATAAAGGTGCAGCGTGTTATTCAAACAACAGATTCAAGCCTCACAGCCTCCAGACAGGCTTGCCTTGGACAGAAAACACCCTCTATTAGAGAGTGTGTTTAGTCTGCTGTGCCTCTAGACAGGAAGATAAAGTGCTTGTCTGGAGACTAGAGGGGTTGGAGGCGAGGAAGATTTCCTTTTTGAGTTATATGGTACAGAAAAGAAAACCAAGCAGTGGCAGCAAAATTGTGCTGCGCAGGGTAAAGAAGATAGGTCATCTGTCAGTTTTGCATTCTCTAAGGGTAAAATTATCTTGATCTGAGCGCAATTTAGAGTGCTAAGAATTTTGTGAGCATGTTAAAGTGTGTGTAAAAGAAAAATAGAGGGAAAGACACCATCTGTTTGGGACTTGAGAGAGGAGAGAGAGAGAGAGATGCTACTTCTCTTTCAGGCTTAGTGTGCTGTTGTATTAGTATCCCGATCCACGCAGTGTCAAATGAAAGTTAAACGTCGTCTTGCAGCTGCCTGTCAGCCTCCTCGAGTCCTCTGAGAGTAGGCAGATATTACTGTCAGTTTGTTCTCGCTGTTGTAAAGCTGTCATGTGCACAGCTTCTCCCTTTTGCCATATCTCCCTTTGCCTCTGTAGTCACTTCACTAGAGTGTTTTTGTGTTGGCTTTCAAGGGTCTTTCATAGCCTCCCCTCCATCCTTGTTGACATTAAAGGCTTGTGAGAGCTGAAGGCATCCATCATTTTGTCTCACCCCTGTCTTACATACTCATATCAGAGGGGTAAACAAGAATAAAGAGGAGAAGGGAGGAATTCATTCGCTGCATTGATGCATCGTTTATAAGTTCTGCAGATTCAACTGAGTCCATCTGATAAAAAAAAAAAAAATAGAATGAATCACTCTGACTTTGGCCTGAATCGATATGAAATGTTTTGAATAACTTCATTCATGATTCTTAAAAAAAAAGACCTAACCTTGTGGTAATCTAACAGAATATTATAAATTGCATCTTTTTGTCAGTAAAGTTCGTTTGAATAAATAATGTTAAAGTTATTCTGTTCTCTATTTTGTCAAAATTCAGAGGAAAAAGGCCAATCTTACCTTAGTGTTTATTAACTGATATGTACTGTTTTGTTTTGTTTTTTTGGCTTCTGAAGTACTGAATTTAATTGTTTGCTCAGATCTTGGTTTACAAACTCAGATAAAATTGAATCGTCAGATTAAATTGAGTCGCCAACTAGACAATTGTGAATTATATTGATTTGATGTTAAGCCAAACATTTCACACCCCTAATAGCTAGACCATAGACCCTTTTCACATCAGTGGGTAAACACAGGTGTTACTAATCACATTAATTAAGGTTTTGATCTGTTGAGGTTCAAAACTTTAATTGAGGATTGGTAGCATAATTAGTAACACCTGTGTTTACCTACTATTTCATGTCAAAATGGCTGCTCTGATAAAGGTCTATTGGGATGACATGAATAAGGACCACGTTCAAAATTACAGATGTTAGAGTCACTATTCATTATTAAGAGTCTCATCGAGAATGGGAGATAGTATTTTCTCATCTGTTTCACTCTGTATGAGTGGTATATTGCTTTTTAACTAAATACAGTTGAATTGTACAATTTTCTGTCTGTTTGTATGTTTGTGTGTGTGTGTGTGTGTGTGAGAGAGAGAGAGAGAGAGAGAGAGAGAGAGAAAGAGAGAGAAAGTGGGAGGGAGAAAGAATTTGACAGAGAAATAGAGAGAGACAGATAAAACAGCATTTGCCAAGAAATTGCCAGGAAATAAAGCAAACAAAAGGGTATTGGTAGAGTCTTAATAAAATTTGAAAGCGCTCGATGAAATTGGAAAATCTGGACATGTAATAACTATGCAAAACTTAAGAGATTTGCATGTGGGTGTGCGTGTGAGAGAGAGAGAGAGATGTTCACAATCAGGATTGTTGTAATGGTTCTAATAGCTCAGAAATGAAGTCTTTTTTCCTCTTGGACTTAATTTCTGAAGCTGATTGAGTCTTTAGAACAGTAAATATTTTTCAATGAGATTAGATTTTAACACCCAAGTGCATATTTCAGTGGTGCTTCTGCAATATTGACTGCTTAATGAATTTGCACCAGCACATGGAGTGGTAACTCGTGACAGACTGTTGGTCCCACAGTGGGAACAGAGGGGAGAGATGATGCAGACAGAGCGAGGGAAGGAGAGTTGTTAGCGGTTCATTAGAAAGACAAACAAACTTGGAGATAAATGAGCCATAGCTGACTCTTCATTTCTACCGTGAGATGGCTGGATAGTAATAAGCTGAAGATTACTTTCATCTGAGATGTTAACTCTGAGATGTCCTGCTGGTCACATCGTTGTGTTCATCATTGCAAATGCATGCTGTTCGGCTGAGCTTTGTTCAAGCCCGCAGAAGTTAATTTTAAATTATAGTGAAGATCGTGAAGTTTCAAAAGATACCACATATTCCTGGTTGAATCACAGGGAATTTGTATAAAATCATGCACAGTGACATCTAGAAATGCTTTGTTTGGTGTAATGGTGCAGCCATAAAACAATGGCATCCTGGATTTGAATATTTTACTCAACATAAGCGTGACATAGTTTCAATTAAGCTTTACAACCAGCAGATACAGAATATATATGTTACACAGCCAAACAAATTGGAAAAAAATGTTGAAGTTTGAAGAAAAACTGAAAGGAGTTGAAAGGGTTAATAATAGCCCTTTGAGAGTTTTGAGTCGCTTTTTTTTTGGATGATGAAAAAAACTGTGTTGTAGTCCCATATTAACCAGCCCAAGAAGTGTTGGAAGACTGAAAAATAACTTGTCTCATTGTAGAATGACAATGTCTGAGAAGGACTGAAACCTTTGAAATGAAATTAGGGAATTTCTAGTGTTTCTCAAATGAAGCGTGGCCAAACAAGAGGTCACAGCAACGGTGAAATTCCTGTGGTATTGTCATTCTGATGGGTGTGCTCATTATGGACACCCTGCTTCATTGGCTGAATAGGTTAACAGGTCATTTACCATTGGCTGTCCCTCTACATTTAGCAGTAATGCTTATCTCAATGATCCATGCCCCGACTCAGAGCATAAATAGCATTAGCTCTCACATCACACTATTAATCGGATTCATGGTCCTTGGCACATCACTGGATGTGCTGATGTTTTGGGAGCCCTTTGCCTCCCGCCTTTGTCTCCTATCTGTCCTCTCTCTTTTTCCATTTCTCTTTCCATCACATTCTCCTGTCTCTCTTTCACTAATCACACACACACACACCCACACACACACTCTTCCCTCTGAGCTGTAGTTCCATGTACAACCACAGACTGGCAGTGTGTCCATAGGTGGTGATGGTATAGGGTATAGCGGCTGAAGTTGATGATATGAGGACAAAGCAAGGCCATGACTTGACCCGTCTTACATAATGCTGGCCCATTAAACTATTACTATAACCGCAGAGCGCATGTAGTCTACCATCAGATCCTTCCTCCCTCTGCGACCGTGACAAGGAAGCCTACTAGCCAGCAGCACAGCCTCATCTCCTCAGTGTGTTTTATAGCACTGGGAACAGGTGTGAGTCACAGTGCTTGCTGTACCTCCAGGTGTTAACAAAATACAGAGTCTCACTGGAGCAAGAGATCAAAGAACAGGATTTAGCCTCAGCTTCCTCCCTGATTTCCTGTTCATTTCACCTCGCTGCTTTTTCATTAATCACCCTGAAATAGTATCAAGGTTCTCCCCTATCTCTACTGTTTACGTGCCCCCTCTTTCA
>OMKZ01017788.1:16276-28548 GCA_900302535.1 Neoniphon sammara | reverse complement strand
ACATATATATATATATATATATATATATATATATATATAATCACCAATCCCACATCCGATACTTGATACATACTGCTAGAGGATATCCAAAGAACAAAGCAGACAAGCAAAACAGGCCGACTGCTGTAACCCGAGACACCACAACAAGTTTGTCCAGGTCTGTGTACTGATAACTTCCCCTTCTGATCAGCACCAGATATGCCAGGCAGCACGTAATACCACAGATGACATCTTGACAGCTGATGTGGAACTGGCAGTGTCTGAACAGTGTGGCCTTCAGTCACTTCATTCTCTGATTCCACTGAAAAAGCTGACAAATCCTAGTAAACAAACAGTCAGGCCTAAATACAAACAACCTGGCTGGGCAATATGGACATAATCAAACGTCACAATATTTTTGACCAAAATACCTCAATAGATATTTTGACGATATTGTCGGGATGACTACTGGTGCTTTCACAAAATATTCACACAATGAGATTTCTGATAAACAATCATTAATAATGTGGATATGATGACTAAGCAGGGAGGGGCAAGTAATAGAACAGCTACAACAGTGTAATGAGTTCTGAAAACTGCACCCCTTTACTGTAATGCAGCCTTTAAAAACCAGGGAAAGACAACGCTTATGGTGTCACATCACCATATTACGATTTCGCCACTCAAGTTGTTGTTACATTTCATTTCAGAGATAAGAGGAAGGCCTGCTCTGAGACATGCTCAGCCTGTGCACATGAACGTGGTGGGTCACGTGCACAATGACAGCCACACAGAAAAAACAGCATGTGGACGGATGGTACCTCAGTGGGAGCAAGGGACCTGGGGCTGTAGTGTGTGATGCAGAGAAACGACGCAGAAGCACTAGCCTATGTCATCAGATCAAGAGTGGCGGTGGTGGGGGGGGGGGTGACGTCAGCACTGGCCCATTTTCTCCTCTGTGAAAAGAGGAAGCGCGAAGACATACAAGGCCTGTAAAGAGGGATGACAGGAACCCACTGGAGGTTTGCATTATCAGGCAGAGTGAGGAGGCCCAGGCCCTCGTCTCCTCCACAGACTGAGGCTCACACACCGCCTCAGTTAGCCCTTTAGGGAGTGAGGGATTTTACTCGTGGGAGTGACAAAGCGGATGAGTTACTTCAGGTCTACCTGTAAAGACAGCTCAACACACCATAATTTATGAACCTCTACACCATAAAACAAACACAATATCTGATGGTAGGCACAAACCACATTGCTCTTATGTGGCATATTGTACAAGCGCTGTGTGGGTCAACAGTTTTAAGACGGGTGCTCATTAGGGAGCAGGTACACCTGACAAAGACAAAGTGCCTTAGACAAAGAGCTTGGTGTGTGAATACATTTGGAAACCTGAAATGTACCACAAAAACAGCAAATAAAAAAATGAAAGCACAAGCCTATGTAAAATTAATGAAACATTTGTAATAGAGGTTAAGTGGTATTAAAAAACGGCCACTGGCCACTTTCAGATGCAGATACTGATGACAAACAAGTCATCAGAGTAACCAGAGCTCTGAATACTTTGCTCTTTGTCTGTTTATATGCATTCATATATGACTACAAACAGATCCAGCTTCCAATGACCATGAGTAAAGTGACTGTTCACAATCACTTTTACATCACTCCATTTAATTACTTTTAATTCTAACTGTAAAAGGTCTCTATTTAGACCTGTAACTTGCAACATGTCAGTGTTTGCTTCTGTCACCCACAAGACCACAGATTTCAAATTTACAAGTGTGACCACATTGCCCACAGCAAGGTTGCAGACTGAGGCCTTTATTGGAGACTTCATGTTGCTGTTCTGGCTGTCAGGGAATATTTCTGTGTCAAGGCCATGATGACAACAGAGCCCTTGTCAGCTCACATCTCTCTCCTGTGCTCAGTGTAATTCGTGGAGCTAACGCTGAAACAACAGCAAGACTGCACAAAACATTTCCCTACAATGTCATGGTATAAACCTGCCATGTTTACACCTGGGATAGCACAGCTTTAATATGCCAGCGGCCATAACAGAAATCTGATACTAACAAATGGGAGCGAAAGTGAAGGAACATATAGAAGACATCAGTCTAGGTAATAATTGTTATGTTAGTGGTTAACAATGTGGTTTTTTTTTCTTTAGTCCACAAAAGCAGCTTTCAGATGCAGATACTGACAGTACTCTGTTCTGTCAGGGAAAAGACATATAGCCTACCTCATATAGCTTAATAACAAGTCAGTTGGGAAATCAGCACTGGGAGGGGGGAGAAAGTAAGGCTCAGTTACAGGTCACGTCCAGCCCTGTACAAATCAATAAGCCTGTTTCCTCATCTCAGCAAAGCTATCGGTGGGTCTATCTGTTAATCAAGCCTGTCTATATGACTGGTTTACATACAGCAGAGTGTCTCTATTATACATCAGTACCCCATACACATGCAATAAAGCAAACACAGACAGATAAGTGGATAAGAAACAAGCCCAATTACATTTTAATTTGTCCTCCCAAAGCACAAAGCCAAGGCACAGGCCCATGCCTTTAACTTTACAAGCATCCGCCCAAGCTGTCATGTAAACTCACTGCGTTTCCAATAACGAGCCGTCACTATTAATGTTACAGTTAGTAAGATGCAGCGGGACATAACAAGCAGCCACACCAATGATTTAAGTGTCAAACATCCGGCGATTATGCAATGTTGGTAACAGGAAAGCATCCCTGTCTGGCGAACAGAAACCTCGCCCAACCCTTTCACTTTCTTCAGATCTGTCACTGGACACCTTGCTCTAAGCTCTTCCATGTAATTTCCACACTGCTTTACACAAAGAGGTGGTACGCTGAGGATGGGGCGTTGACCTAGACCCGGCAGTGCACATGAAACCGGTGTTGACAATCAGATTCAGTGTTGTCGTTAGTTACAAGCTAAATGGTACGTGCATGAATACTGCAAGATAGCGATGTAGAGAGCTACCCTAACAGTACAGCTTAGCCAGCAAGTAGGGGACAAAAAGGTAACCTAATATAGCTAAAAACGTGCCTGATGTTACAAGCGTGGCGTTACCTGTCAGCTAATGTTAGCTTAGTGCACACAAGCCCGAGATGGTATCGCTCGGCTAAATTAAAATAACCTATCTAGCTACTGACTGCTTTTGGCCAGATTTCAGCTAATTCAACTGTTTGTAGATGGACATGGTAAAGATACCGCCTCGATGGATTTGGCCTGGTCCAGTGCTGAAAATGAGCTGTCAAACTAGGCGAGGCGCTGACAGCGTCACAGGCTGACTAGCAACGCTTATGTCGTTCACTGTTAACGATAGCGGATAACGTTAGCTAACTAATGGCAATAATCGGCCATCAAATCAATCCTTTGTGCTTTGCAAGATAACCACAACATATAAAATACCATAAATAGAAAATAGTGAACGAATTTAGCAACCTTTGTTTGGTTTGGATGGTTAACCATCTCAATAGGTAGCAAGCTAATGCTAACCAGCGAACGTTCATGTATTACATGATCACCGACGATACCATAGTGACTATGCCATAGTCAGCAGCAGCTAGCTTGCTACAGCAACGACCAAATATAACGTCAGCCTCTTTCCTTACCTGCGCGATAGTAAGAAATAACTTTGGCCTTAGGTAGATCCAGCTGCTCACAGTTTATAAGACACCGATTCAGCTTGTATTTACATTCATATTTTAAACAGCAATCCTTCACATTAACCGTTCGTTTCGCTCAACTTCCAGGTGGTACTACGGCTGTCTCCGCCCTCTTTCCGGTTAAAAAAAAACACAAAACCCACCCATCAATATTGCTTTAACATTAGGTTAGCTTTATTCTTTTGTTTGTCTTTATTCTCCTCACATGCTTTAACAATACTGCATATTGCCTATTTGGTATCACGAGGAGCCACATCTAAATAATAAAAAAGACCATTGTTTGCAAATTTGTCAGTAAAAGCAACATACAAAATCATCAACAGACAAAATACTATAATGTGTTAATAACGAGAGTGTGAACCTACTTGCACTGTGTTGCGGCCGGCGTAGATATGGGTGGATAAGTGCGCTGCACATTGAATCTCACATAAAGTAGCTTTTTAATACGCATTTGAATCCTTTGATTAAGGGCGAGTAGGCTGAAAAAAGCGAACGGGGGGCACCTGGTGGTGAACCTGATAAAGGCAGTGCACAGTAAACCCATCCCAAGCGCCACCTAGTCTACTGGTGTGTATTTGTGTACACTGACAAGAGGACTAATGTTGGCAATACCCATACACTATATAAACATCAAAATGTTGGCTATATAATAGGACGCAATGTAATACTAAAATTCTCTAAGATAACATACATTATCTTATGTTTTATACAATGCTTTAATCTTGTGTTTGATGTTTTTCTCTTATATGTATTTTAAATATTTTTTGGTGGAGGTTTTATTATTGATGGGCCTTGCTGAATCAGGAAAAATGGACAGAGAGGTTTATCACATGTGACATATGTCCAAGGCTAGGAGATTCATGTGAATGCTTACTACATGTATGCAGGCTGTGTGACGCATGACAAACAGAACCATAACACAGAATTATAACCTACTCCATAGAAATGTTTTTTATTATTCTTCCCTGTCATAATCTGTGAGCCCTAACAGTAGCCCACATAGAAACAAGCAAAATCATTATAAAAGTGGAGATGCCTTGTCCTACTATTCTATCATGATCACAATGTCGAAAAATAATGGAATAATCATAAAATGCCTCCCACTGAAGCAGCAATTTGATGGATTGAAGCCAAGATGCCATGACTAAAGTATTTTTGTAAACTTTGCCTGCTGTTTCGCACTTGATCCGAGTAAGGGAAGAAGTGGAGACTGTTTTTGAAAAACTTACCAGCGGTTTCTCTGCACCAACATAAATTCCCGACGATTACAGCGTCTGTGAGAAGGAATTATATTTTACATAGCCTAAGGCAAGGTGTAAACCAAGCTATCCTACGACACTTTTACCAAGGATATTTTTAAGTCAGTTGGGACAAGAAAAAATGCAAAAGGCTTTAATTTGGGTTTAAGAAATTCAATTGGGCAAATTTGGACATGACAGCTCTTTGCCCCCCCCCTAGGTTTGTTCATTAAAATTGTCATTGATGATTTGTGGCATTACTGTGTGAATTTTCTCTGCCTTAAAATCAGTGTCAGTACATTTAAAGAAGAAGAAGAAGAAGAAAATTAAAAAGGCAAAAAGGGAAATGTTTTAGAAAACCGACGGGGGGCGCGTAAGGTCCATAAAATGACATGCAGTGGGCTTTTATTTTGAAGCCAAACCTTGGTCAACGCATATATCACGAATGCTGCGTTCATGTCCTCATCAGATTCATGGGATGATTCAGAAGAGCCCGCTTCCGAGTTTGCAAAGTTAGGTGTAAAAACTCCACTTACATTAATATGCTTCAGAATCAGAAACGTTATTGTGATTATCTTCTTAAGCTACTGTCAACAACGCTATCTTTAGCCAACAAGCAGCGGTTTTTCACTACTTTACAAAAATAATCATAGCGCAAAGCAAATAATTTGGGGACTAAATGTATTAAACATGACTTTGCGTTTTAAAATTTCTGCTGTGGCTCACTGAAGTATTATCAGATCAAATTTATTAGCATTCACAGAAAACTTTTTGCTGTGGGAAGCCATCTTTATCAATCTGAGTTCCGATTTACCCGATTTGGTGTGGCGTTCTTGTGCACTACTTGCTGTGAAACTGGAATATACGATAAACTCAACTACACTTGAACAGGGCATCAGTCCGCAGCAGTCACTTGGACCGGGTGAGCAGAGAAGAAGCTGCGGAGGAGAGGTCAAAATGTAAAGACTGTACCATTTATGTCTTCAATTTGACACAATTTCAAAGGACCTAGGTATTGAGTTGCTCTTTTAGATGTCTTTGTTTTTAACCCCATACAATTCAAGCTGGTTTGACTAGTCAACAATTCTGACATAGCTAGCCAACATTAGCATAAAAGAGCTAACGTTAGCAGTTAGCTGCTCAGCTGGGACTGATTCGTTGCTTGATCATGTGCTAATCTGATTAACCTGCCAACATGTCTCAGAGCTGGGATGCTATTTATCCTTGTCAGCAATGCCAGTACTTGTCTAAAATGTACATATAGTTCAAGTCTTTACGGAAGCTAGGATTGCTATTATGCTACATTGTATGATAAAACTTCGATTACATCATTCTGTGTTGTAAGAGAACAGTGATGTGATCAGCAGCACATGGTCTGATTTAAATTTCCATGTTTTAATGCAGGGATGTTAGGCTATCTGAAGGACACTTTATGACCGTGAGCCTCTTCCTATTGTCAGTAAAATTACTGTTGTTTACTTGTCTGGCTAGTCAGATGCAGGCTATTGAGGACTGTGCTTGATCAAGAGTTGATGACTTTAGTACAGTTTTATAAATTCAAACAAAAAAAATATTCAGGAGACAGGTTTTGAAACTGTCATATCATAATGTGTAGTATGACATGTTTACATTAGACATTTCTGAAAAAATCAACTCTTTTGAATTCAATTGTGTTGAATTTATTTTCTTTTGATTCAGCACACATTCGTCTCTTATGGGGATATCATCAAAATCAGTTAAAAATTGAATTGAGCTTTAAATTATGGAAATTTCAATTTATTTGTGATAGGTTCACCAGAAGAGCCAATGGACTAAGCATAAGATCTGACAAGCTTCTATACATTGCTGAAGCATTGCTCTCTCGGGCCTATTTCTGTTTTAGAAAGCAAAGATTCAGTTTAGCTCAGTTCAGCATAGTCGATCATGTGATGGGCCACAAGCACTCTGAGTGTCTCGTGTCAACTTAATTGGATCCTACATGCTTGCATGTCAGGTGGACATACAGGGGCTTAAAAAATCTGATCCTTCAGAACGTGACAGTCCTTTGAGATGGTTAGAAGTATGCCCTTCATTTGCAGAAAGACAAAGCCTGCAATTTACTAGCATACTGGTTCAGGTACTAGGCTCAGACATGTATAGAATGTGATGTCAGGTTGTAAATGTTTTCCTGCATCGCGTGGCCCATTGACAGTTCTTTTTATCAGTGGCTGTCTCAGAAGTTACAGTTGCTGAGCAGTTCTGCTCTGCTCAGGTTGAGGTGAGCGTTTCTACTTGCACGTATGTCACAGGCTTAATGTAATACATCTCCCAGTCCTTCAGAGCAGAATGACGATGGAGACTTGCCAAGCCATGGATAGACTGCCACAATGACACATGAGACACTCGCTAGCTCCCAGCTGTCCGTCAAGGTGGCTGCACTGCGTATGGTCGACCTGCCGCTCTCCGTCTACAACTCCCTGACACAGGTGAGGACACATTTCAATACTTTGGGAGTTTGTCAAGGGCCTCGTAACTGAAGTACTTACAGTGTTTTTCTTTAATGTTCCTGTTGAGAGAAGTGGCTGCTTAGATTGCCGCTATACCTACAGTTAATAGTTTTTTGGTCTGAATCATGGTGGATAAGTTGCGTCTTTGTATTTTGTTTGTTTGGGGTTACACTGCCCAATCATATTTGAACCAGGGCTTGCATTTATTGTATCTCACTCTGGATGAGAGCATCAGATAATGCCTCAATTTAAGTAAAATGTTATGAGCTAGAATTCTTACATCAGAAATTCAAACAAGTTAAACAAAACTTCAGGTCAGTTAACACTATGTTGAGTGTGGAATGAAGCCCACAGAGAAATTATTTTCCTCTCGAATATAATAGAATTTCACCAGATGCAGCAAAATCATCACATTATCTCAACATGTCAATGCCAATAACTCATCACATCAGTTTTAATATACAGCATCCAAAATACACTACACATTGAAGGGTTGGATTATTGATGTTTGTTAATTAATTTGATTGCACTAGGAACAAAAGATCCTTTGTAGATCTTTCTGTTGGCTATGGGTGTTCTGTTTTCCGTGTCCCAGGTAGTGGTGGCAAGAAGCAGAATGAGCCAGCTGAAAGATTTCCCCTTATTGAATCTGGTGCATCCCCGCTCACAGTGTCCCTTCTAAGCTGGTTAGGAGCGTCTGTGCCTGCGTATGTTTAGAGAAATGTGCCACTACCTGTTTGAGGAGTTTCACCTTAAGGCTTCGAGTGACAGAAAGGTATCAGTCAGCAGCTCAGCTAGACAGCTAATGAAAAGGTTAAGGATAGCAGGCCAGCGTCTGCAGACTCACAGTAAGGGCCACCAAAAGTCTCTGGCTTTTTCCATGAGTGTTAATAGGCTGACTGGACTGGTAAGCATGAATAGGTTTAATCTGTGAATATTTTATATATTACCCACTCTTATGGATGGTGTTCACTCCGCTGGTGTTTTCAAGCTGTGTTTCATTTAGGATAATAACTGGTATGATATTTAGTTGATGCTTTCGGTTTATAGTGTGCACAGGCAGGGCATGAAGAGAGTTTGTGGCAGGGGTCACGTAGCGCCTCAGATATCAGCTGTAATCTGGTGGGAGCATGTTTGACATTTGGTAGTAGCAGGCTTTAAAGACCGGAACAACTTGCAAACACCACGAGGCTGTGCCACCGTTTATGCAATCAATATCCCAGTCCATTCACCGGCCAAGACCTGTCAGAAAGTCAATATTATGACTGTTGTCATAGCTCCGTACTCACCGTTTATATAATCTACAGTTGGTGGAAATGTGCAGCAGCAGTGTTCAGGTATATAACCCCCTTGTTATTTAACATAGCTATCTATATACTCAGAGGGGGCTATGCAGGCTGGGTGAAATTGATTCTTTGAATTGTAGATGACAGACTGGTAGCTGATTCCCAGAGCTGTTATGTCATCACTCTCCTCTCTTTGATTTCTGTGCGCTCAGGTTTTCACATCCTCAGTTGAACTCGGTTATCTGGCAGGGAAGAAGTGTTACACTTGGTGCAGTCTGTCACAGGACTATTTACTCCATCTTTGTGCAGTTTGCTCAGCCCACCATTGCTGTTTCATGAAGATAATGTTCAAACTTCATTCTGAGGGGAGAGAATTAAAGGAAAAAATTCCCCTCAGATGCACTTACATTGTGATATAAAATAGTTTTGTGATGTTATTCTGTGATGGAGAGTTGTACCTGATATTTTTGGTGTACCTTCTTTCCATCAACATGCCCCACCTACAGCTACTTCAGTTAGTGAGTTTGTATAGTTTCCCAGAATTCCCTTCAGCAACCTCCAGAGAATGAGCGTGAATTTGTTCTATTCAGCTGTGAGTTATAGGTAGAGAGAGCAGCAGCATGATATGAGCAAGAGAGTGAGAATTTTTCCAGTTTGAGAGAAAGGTAGTTGAGGTCCCTAACTCAGAATATAACAGATCTGGTTGCTGCAATGCATTGTGGTCCACTGAGGTCACCGTTGGTGGATAAATTGGTCGCTGTGCCTCTTCTATCATGGATTTCTCCCTGTATGACTGTTGACAGTCAGTGCAAAAAGAAGTCCTCAGTCTTTTCCTCTGAGGCCAAAACCTGATGTTTATTGTGGATATTTTAGATAGCTGGAACTTTTTTGTGGCATCAGACTTAATTGTAGCTGCATTAAAAACATCTCACTTTCATCGGGTCATCTGTATTTGGTCAGACAACATTCAGCTGGTAAAAGGGCTGCAACAATTAGTCGATGAATCAGTCAGTTGATTGGCAGAAAATTGACTGTAATTTTGATAACTGATTAATCATTTAGTAATTTTTCCTGTCAAAACAACAACCATTTGCCTCCTAAATGTTAAGGTTTTCTTACTTTCCATATTCTTATAAAATGATTTATCTATCTATCTATTTATTTATTTATTTGCTGCTGGTCAGACTAAGTAAACAATTTTAAGACACATATTTGAACTCTGGTAACTTATTATGGACTTTGGACATTTGACACTTTATAGACAAAATGATTAATTAATTAATTGATAGATTAATTGACATTGAGAATTTGCCATCCTAGCCGGCAACATTGTCTTCTCTTCTAGCCTCTTTGGTATTCAGCCAGCTGTTGTTTAAAAGAACAAACTGTGAATCAGAGGCAGTGTGTGGGCTTTGGGATGAGCTGACGACTGTGGCTGGTGGGGAAAAAGTATGAGGCTTTAAACTGAGCTTGAGGTAGACATAAAGCACTGGCTTTAGTTTTCTGCCCAGAAAGAGCAGAACCCAGCCTGCTGTGCTCATGGTGTTTGAAGACACATAAACACAAAAATTTTAACCTGCCCTCCTCCCTCTGCCTCTCCCCCAGGTGAGTGTCAGCACAGGCACCAAGAAGCTGGTGGCGGCCACAGCCTTCGGTACCGTCTCCCTCCTCTTCCTGGCACGCCGCTTCCAGAGGAGGAAGGGCAGGAAGAAGGCCCACTCACCCCAGTGGGAGCCGGCCGGCTTCGAGTTTCTCCCCCCAGTCTCTCGAGAGAAAGGTAAGAAGTCCCGCTGAAGCCTCCGCTGCCGTGATTACACAGCCAGAGACTCAGCGACCTCTGACCTCCATTTAGTGTCTTGGCCTAGTTGTGAGTTTGTGATGTAATCAAACTGATGTCTTAGGCGGTCCTGTTTTACCTGGCACTGTAATCAGCGGGCTCCAGATAAAGGCTGTAATTCATTTAATCTCACTCTGGAAGACTTACCACTGATAAGAGTCCCAAGGTGAATTTGAAAGAAATCTCACATTAATTGGAGTCAAATGAATATTGACCTGGGTGAAAAAATATCTGCATTCTCAGCATTCATTTTAACCCTACCTGCTGTGTCAAACAGGTGGGGTTTGTCACTTGGGACAATACGATGACTGGACAAAGTCTGACTTGATACAGTGACTGAAGACAGAGAGAAGTTTGAACAGTGATGGAAAGTATTAGAGGACAATTTCGTATACTTTTCTGTGATTGACAGTTAACGTGACACCAAGTGAAGAACGATGACTTAACAAAATTTTAATAAAAAATGTACTGTGCAGGTAAGATTTATTTGTGTTTACCAGCTGCAGCAAATTAGCCAAAAAGTAAATTCTGGACACTGAGCGAAGTGACAGGCACTTCCGTCCCTGCTGCAGCGCTGAAGCAGGAGCAGAACTGACAGAAAAAGCTGTCTGCCCAGTCTTGCTAGTGCAGTGGTCGAGCTTGATCCTAACACAAGCTCATGTAGCGTGAGAATAAATTTTATCTCCGTATGCTTATCTGCCTTTCTAGACAACACCGGTCAACACAACAACTTCTCCCTCAACTCCAAGAATGTCTCCTCCTGCAGTCCGGCTCTCAGCTCAGCCGCCTACAGAAAACTGGCAGGATCGCTGCAGAGCCTGGCCTCGGTAACACTGAAGCACACATATTTCTTTCAAGGGCGTTTGTATTTTAATTTAATTTGACAGACTTAAGTAGCATATATCAGTAAGTGAGTGAAGAAAGGTAAAAGGAATGAAGACAGAAATATAACGTAACGACTCATAAAAATAGGGGGTTCAACCTTATTAGAAAAGTTTAAATTTGTTACATTTTCGTATTTGGTTTATTTAGGTTTGAGCTGCACAATTACAAGTAAACTGGGGCTTATAGACAAAATTCATGTGAAATGCTGAGCTCATAGGGTCAGCATGCATTGTTTTGTTATCTGATGCTGCTACTGTCACCTCAAAGATTTACTATGTCCCTCTACTTTCCCCCTGCTGTCTCCTTGCAGGTTAAAAGCGTGAACTCATCCAGCAGTAGTACCTGCGCAAATGATTCCACATGTTGGGACAGACCGGCGGACGGCGACATCTGCAATGTGGTCAGCATACCTGTCACCACACCGGAAAACTTGTACCTTATGGGTAAGGAAACACACACACACACTCACACACACAGCACAACAGACCTTCTGCCTCCTTACAAATTTGTAATCCTGACTGGACTACGAATGTGTAAAAATGTGTTTTGTTCCAAAATGAGACATCCACTACTTGAGATTAAAATGACCCTTACCCTCATGAAAGGATTGATAGCACAATATGGTACTTGGTAAAAGAGAGTGTGCAGCTAACAGCCTTGTTTAACACTCTCACACACTGAATCCATCATATTTTAGAGATACTGAATGATGAAATTCAGGTAGCAGTGACTTCTCAGCTGGTTGCATAATGTTTTGGAACCAAATTCCCCAATTATTGATTGCTTCAAGAGACTAATAGTGTGTGTTTGTGTGTGTGTGTGTGTGTGTGTGTGTGTGTGTGTGTGTGTGTGTGTGTGTGTGTGTGTGTGCAGTGGTGTAAAGTG
>OMKZ01017788.1:0-16122 GCA_900302535.1 Neoniphon sammara | reverse complement strand
TGAGGAGAGCATGGAGGTTAATAGAACACAGTTTAACACTTGGAATTATTATGCATGAGTCATACAGAATAGATTAACACATTTAAAAATCTCAATATGTAATTCTGATCATGCCTTATTTTAAGACACATCAAATCCCATTTTAAATCTCCAGCTGTAGCATCATTTCTCTTGCAAAGAGCCAAATTGACAGCTTAAAGTTGCTTGTGAGATGTTTGGGAATTTTTCTTTTTATTTTATTTTCTATAAAATGCTGATCTCCCTGCAGACTGTAAAGTGTAAAAAAAGGATTCGACAGTATCTGTTTGAGCCTGAGAATCCATTTAAGAGCCAAGAGATGACGTAGTGGTTGAGATCCACATGCAGCCTCAGTGACATGGAGCTGAATCCTGCCAAAAGTTTTCTGTACTGCGTGTCCACCTGTGTCAGCCTTCCTCCTGTCTTAGTGAAGAACAAACACTAAGAGGAGTGGACTGCCCACAGACACTGCCCTGAAGGTTAGATACGTGAATAACCAGCACTCTGACAACCCACCTGTATCTCTGAGGTTGGTTGTGTAACAGCTGCCTCATCAGCTCTCCCAACCCGGGTTGAAAGGAGCAGATTATTGGGTCCAACAGTTCAGCTCAGACACCCAAACAGAAGTCCGTTCTGGTGCTCAGTCTTCTGAGAAGGAGACCCGCTGCTGAGTGTCTCTCTGCAGAAAACTAATTAAAGATTAGCTTTAAATTTTCTCAGGGAGTAACTTTCAGCTTCATTTAATTTTCTTTATTTTATTTATTTAATTGGTTTATTTGACAGGGACAGTGCACATGAATAAACGTTACTGTAAATTTGCCGGAGTTAGCTAGAGGCTCGTTCCTGGTCAAGTGTTACATAGACTCCTTAAAAGTGAATAGAATTCAAGGTGAATTAAAAATAGTAAAAACAATGGAGTAATTGCATGTAAATCATGGCAAACCACTGTTAATCTGTAATAATAATCTAAATACAGACAACACATTTAACAGGACAACATTAAGCAGCATTAGAAAAATATGCATTAAAACAGTATGTAGCTTTTTAGCAGCCGATGACACACAGTACCATGAGGCACATGAACCAAGAATCATATGATACATGATACACATGATACATGAAGCAGTATGAAGCACATATAGCAAGCAGCATAATCTCTTGAGTGTACTGCAGCAGATGAGACGACAACATGAAAAGTTTCTCACATCTCATTTGAAGTCTGGATGTTTTGTCACTCTGTCGTCTGGCACACAGTCACAGTCTGTCATTCTGTGTGGGTGCCTTACCTTGTTTGAAGGCTTTGCTCAGACTCGTCAACAAAGGACGTTAATAATGCAGAAAGTGATTCAGCAGCATTTTCTCCTTTCAGCATGCTAATGTTTTCATGAGTGATACTCATGAGCTAACATCTGCACAAAAGTTTCTACACCTAACTTGAAAAGCCTGTTTAAAAGTAGAGAAGAGCTAAGAATAGTACATCCACATTGCAGTTCTGGCTGTACTGGAGATTTATTATTATTATTATATTCAGATTGTGCTCACTGGGCAAATTCAAAACATTAAAATGTCATTGGGTCAGTGAGTTAGTAATATGTAAATAGATTTTGATGAGTATTGCTGTATTTTGCAGTGGCATTATTCCAATATATTACCCTGTGTTTTAAAGCTACACTAGAAAAGTAAAAAAAAAAAAAAAAAAAAGATTTTATCAGCCTGAATCACAAAGTTGGGCTGCAGTAGAGAAAAGCATCCCTTCCCCAGTAATTGAGACCCTTAAGAGCCACTCGGTGTGCCCAAATGAAATCCTGGTGTCAGGTAAGGACACTTCTCTGCTCAACTCAAGAGCCAAATACAAACCGTTTCCAGGCACCATGTTACAGTATTTCTGGGTATCGAGGTTCAAATCTTTGCTCTTGCAAAAAATGTGCATAGTTACTGCAGTTTTAATTTATGTAAAAAAAAAAAAAAAGAAGAAAGTAGATGATGTTAATCTGTTAATTTTTACTTCCTACTTATGTCACAGTTGTGTCACACTTCATGTCCTTGCAGAGCCATAACATGGTTCTTACACAGCCTCCGTAGGTTCATACACTGGAATAAGAGCTCTGTATGGTTGAGTGTTATGAGCTGCCTGTGTGAGCTGTACTCCTGCAGCTCAGCTTCAGTGTTTTGTGTTCAGGACGTCCTGAGTGCCGAGTTCATCCACAAGCTGGAGTCTCTGCTGCAGAGGGCCTACCGCCTCCAGGAGGAGTTTGAAGGAGCGCTGGGCATGTCAGAGCCCTCAACCCACAGCAACGGCCAGGGTGCGTCAGCTTCAGCGCTCACTCACACACACACACACACATACGTACACACAAACATGTCTGTACACTGTTTATTAAAATCCATCGCTTTTGCATTATTGTTTCATGATAGATTGTGTAATTTCCATAACCAGTATTTGTCACCATCTATATTCATTATGCTTGTTTGTTTTTTGCTCAGTAGCCAATATATCAGGTTGTTTTGGCTTGGTGCCGCTGTCATTTGGTGCCTTTGTAATTAAGGAATTTGCTATTTGGGTTATTCTCAGGCATAATTCAATCAGCCAACAACCAGTGGTATGAACCCAGGTCGTCTTCATTCAGGCACATCTCCGCCCTGCTGTCCATTTAATTGTTTGCAACTAATTGTTCTACGATTTTACCCCGGCCTGGTTATGTAAAACTGAATATTTCCTTTCCCAGATAAAATGGCAGACATTTCAGAGGAGCTGGAGGACGCCTGTTTGAGGGACAGTATAAGCATCGCCTCCACTGACTCCTTTGTGTCTGCAGCTGAGGTAAGAGAACCCTTCACCTCTGATCCACAATAAAGACGACACCAGGAGTTTTTGGCAATATTTTTCTATGAATATGAAACAAGTTTGCCGTCTTCACCAACTACCTCACTTAAACCTCAAAAAATCTTTGAGAAAGGTAGTGACATCACTCTGAGCACATCAATACAATTTTCCGTAAAACAGTCTGATGGTTGGTAGTGCAATGCTGTGTGATCTAGGAACAGTTGCTTTGTTCCTTTACAGACTTAATGTCAGTTTTCTCAGTTTTACTGCAACTATCATCTGGGAATACCAAACCTAACCAAAGCCACCATAAAATGAAGCATAGCTAGTGGCAATAATAATAAAACGCTGCCTAAAATCACGACACGGCTGATTCCAGCACAGACTGATTTAATGAACAGAGAAGTATCTTCTCAACTTGTTCGTTTACAACTTTCAGTGCTGTAGAGTCACTCTTGTCTAATTGTATTTTTAGTTTTCAGTTACTAATTGCACAGTTTGATGACATTCAAAGATTTCTATCTCATTGTAGAAAGTCTGTTGTGGCTGAAAGTATTCAAGACGTAAAATGTGCAATTAAATAATCTTTCTCCACAAAACATCAAGAATAATAAATATGATTAAAGATGGTGGTCACATCATCTAGCAAAGTAATGCAGATAATCATTTTAGCTGTAATAGTGAAGTTTTAACTTGTTGGTATAAAAACTAGAGATTCACATAATGAACTAGTGGAGTCCCAAATAGAACCAGTTGTCTAGTTTATTTCAACCAAATGGAGTCACATATTAAATGGCACGCTTTAAAACCCCATATGAACCTGCTAGAACGTAATCTCAGGCTGCCTGATCTGCCCAAACTGCATCTGGGACACAGCAGGGGTCTCGATTCAAATAGCTCTTGATCTTTCTGGAGGTAAACCGCCCCGCTGTTTACCCGCATTTACCTTATCTCATTTAGTCATTAAGACGCCGCGGGGGCTGGAGCTCTGCATCCGGTGTTGCTGATGCTCCTGACCCAGAAAGAACAAGACAACACAGTTACTGATTTGACAAGTTATTGGCTCTACAAATTGATTTCTCTGAAGTGAACATGAAGTGTTTAAATAGGGGCTCCTCTCTCCCCTGCTGCCTGCTGAGCTGTTTTCTCTATCAGGGGTAATTGTAGTTCCATTATGAATATACATAATCATACAGAGTTACCGTTTCTGCTATTAAACACAGCAGCAGCATCTAAGAGCCTTAAATCAATTCTGGTAATGAACTGTCTTCAAATTCAAAATCTGGAAGTATATTGCAGCCCCTACAGGTGTACAGGCTCAGCAGACCACCAGGCCAAAAGAAAAAAAATCCTTTATTGTTTTTCTAATGACAAAAATACTAGTGACCACCAAAAAGAAAAAAAATAAACAATGCCATTAAAACTTCCATGCCAAATACCCATTCATTTGAATATCAATAATTTGTGATTTCTCTAGCATAAATACCAAACTACACACAACTTATGATTGCCATTGACAGCAATAAAAATCTACAGTTTAGGCTTATGTAAGAGTTTACTAAATAAAGCCAAATTTGAACTTCCTGTATGTGAAACCTCAGAACAGGCTGCAAGGAGAGCACTTGGAAGCCTGCATGATTTCAATAAATGGGCCTCCTGTGGCAAAAATTCCCTCATGATCTCATAGGGAAGATAAAGCGAAGCAATGAATCATGTATTGCAAGGTCAGAGGCGCTTCCTCTGCTTATGATCACTTTGTTTTAAGTTTTAAATATACAGAGAGAACAAAAAAAATGAATAAAAATAAAAAGGAGCAAAAAACGCAAAAGCAAAACTGTAAAAATCAGAACATACTTTACTCTTAAAACCATGACTTTATGTCATATGGCCTTCATCAGGGATTTATCAGGAAGGCTATCTGCTGAAACACATTTTAATAAAGTGTGTTCTTCTGATTTTTGTAAGTGTCTTTTTGTTCCCGTGTGCCTGACCAGTCCCTGCACCTTGCAATGTGGTGAGGTTGTGCAAGTTGTGCAAATCAAAAATGCCTGCAAATAAAGAGTGTCTGCTGCACCCTCTGACTGAAGCCAGTCGCATCAGTTTAGGAGTTTTGTGATGCATACTGTAGCACCAGGCCTGAAAAATAATCTGGGATAAACACTGCATTGCCATGAAAAGATCATTCCCACTCTGCAAAGAAATGGCAGAGAAGTAAAGTTCTGTCACTGTTATAGGTGCAGTGTCAGATTCTATTGAATGGAGTGATTTTGATCCTCAGCTCCGCTCTTTGCCATTTGCTGAGCACCAAGAGTGCGAGGCAGAGTTCTTAGCAGTAAAACTGGGTCAGTGCTCATGCTGAGTGCAAAGGAGTCACTATAAATAGGCTTTCAACATTCCTCCATCAGGACACAATATACAGCTTGTTATTAACTCTGCAGCTGTTTCCACTGTAGCCTCCACACACTGAGATAAGATGGAGAGGCTTCGCACTGCTTTGGGATGTCGGTTTTATTATAATAAAACTGTTGATGTCACTGGTATTAATAAAATAAACTTTATCTAACTTTCTAACTCAAAACGTTGTGCTCTTAGAAGAGACCAAGATTTCTCCCCTGACAGTAACCTCATTAGACCATAATGCAACGCTCCTGCTCTCTTGCTCTTACTATGTTATTTCTGTCGCTCTCTCCACCTACATGTATAAGTCACAGCTGAATGCGTCAAGTTCACCCCCATACTCAGAGAGCTGTCGAAAGGCATTCTGGGAAACAAAAGAAATCACTAACTGAAGTAGAAGGTGGAGAGAATGTGGGTATGTGCCAAAAAAAAAAAAAAGTAAACTCTAACACTTCTTCAGGAAATAACTCCTTGAACGCATTGAACATCTCAGATTGATGTTATATAATGATGTGTGAGTATTCTGACATGGATGCACTTTAATTTAGTTTAAATGTCATTGTGTGGGACAGAAAATGCTTTGTTGTAGTGCTCCTGACTGAAAGCACAAGCATAAAAACCACAGCAATTACAGATAAAGTAATAATGAATAAAATAAGTATGGGACTTGGCAGAGGAGCTGATTATTCCAAACATAATGAGTCTTACTGTGGCAAATGCTGCGTGCAACATTGGGTTTGTTTTTGTAATTATTTTGTCTATTGGCCATAGTTGATTTAGTTCCTCACTGCATACCTACTTGTTCTGCACAGTTGGTTGCACTTAATTGTGTAGTGATTTCAGTTTCCACAATTAGGAACTGACAATTTTACAACATTCAGTGATTTTATTTCATTTACTGTGCCCTCCTCCCCAGCTCTTGGAGACTAATAGTTGTTATTTATCATCAGCATCTAGCAAAACTTTGAGGATTATTGTTTTAGCCATCATTGTGTAGACCTAACTCCTCCTCACTTTCCTCCTCCTGCTGTCCTTGTCTGCCTCAGCTGTCGGAGCACAGAGAGCTGAGGAGTGCCTTTGCTCTGGGTCATCACCCTTTCTACGACGAGGCTCTGCAGATGGCAGAGGACGGCAAGATCTCCTGCAGGGTGCTACGGTAAAATCCCTCCCAAACCAGCCTCAGCATCTCAGTGAATGGATATTGCAGTCACTTAAATTGGCAAAAAGAGTAAATTATTTTGTCCAGGTGATTTTGCACCTTGGTACATCTTACAGCATGTACCAACATACAAGGACTTTAGGACCTCACATACACACACATACATTCGTCTCAGTGAATATTACAGCTGTGTGGCGTACAGTCTCTGCAGGTTTAGAGGGATGTGTAGTTAGTGACCAGTAGTTTGTGGATCCAATTTAAAATGAGGAAATTACACTGATGACACAAGCATGAAACAGATGATATCAGTGCTTAGACAGCCCTGAGACTGAATAACACAAAGATTTTGTGCCATACAAATTTAATTTCAAGTCAAATTTTTCTGATTTTGCTTTCATTTTTGCTCTTGTAAAATACTGAATTTTCAGCCTCTCAACCCTCTGATAATCAAATTTTCTTTTGCTCTTTTTTTTTTTCTCTCAGAACTGAGATGCTGGACTGTCTCGGGGACACAGACTTCCTGGCCAAGTTGCACTGTGTGCGGCAGGCATCTCAGGTAAGGCCAGCCTGATGAATAATGAAGGTGGAGCATAACAACAGGGATCATGAGATTTCTGGAATATGTTATTTATGGAGTTGTACTCCTGAGGGAATGTGAAGGAATTTGATTACATGACATCAGAATCCTGTAATTCACTAATTAAAGAGAGTCGCTCTTACTAAAGGCGTATTTGTTGTCTCCAGCTCATTTTGTGTGAGAGCGCAACCAGGATGTTTCTGGCCGACACAGGAAAGAAAATACTGTCTTCCATTATTGTTAAAGCACGAAAGGTAAGAAGCAGCCCACACACTAGTGACTAAGACGTTGCCTCCTCCATGACTGCCTCTCTTCCTCACTGTGGTTACTGGTCTGTTTCCAGAATCCAAAGAGATTTGAGGAAGTATTTGAAGAGATGATTTCCTTCCTGGAGCACACAGAGCACTGGGAAAACACCGAGGTGGAGCTGGAAACACGCGGGGTGAGCGCTCACACAGCCCTCAGGGGACTGAAGGGGCAAGAGTCGGTGTGTCTGTCATGTTAGGAAAAATTTTAAATATTCAAAATAAAAGCAAAACACCACAATAGTGTAACTAACATTGGAACAGAGTCACATTATGAAAATTAATAATAAAAAATCCAAATGCTGAGTTTTTTACACCCGGGAGTAATTTCTACAAAGTTGATTATAATAATAAGCTGCTAAGTTTCATTCTTAAACATGTAGATGCAGAAATCCTTTGGATGTATTGATAATAAAAAGTTTGTTTATGTGCTACAGGAATTCTTTTCAAATTGTAGGAAACCTACGTAAAGAAATAAGCTTTCACAATGCATTCTTTGTCTAATCAGAACTGAGTATCCAAGAAACCACTGTGTTGAATGAATGTAATAGCGTTGTACCAGTTGCCTACTCTCTTTTTTTAAATAACAATGATAACAATAACATTTTCTACTCATCCTCGGCAGGTCAAGCACTTGAACTTCTATGATATAGTTCTGGATTTCATCCTGATGGACTCGTTTGAGGACCTGGAGAACCCGCCGGTCTCCATCCAGAATGTGGTCAACAACCGCTGGCTCAACAGCTCCTTCAAGGAGACGGTGAGAAAAGACATCCATTTCATGTTGGTCGTCCATGATTGGTATTTTTCATAGCTAATTTGTGTCATTTCCAGCTGATTACAGAGGACCAAAAATGTTCAAATTAAAACAATCATTCCACAATAAAATGCCTTGAAAATTAAGTTGTATACAAAAAATAGAAATTCAAAACAGAAATGAAAAGACTCACCCTTCTGTTTATTGGTGAAAGCACCAAGCCCCTCTGCATTTGATTACATCTGACAGTTTAAAAATAGAAAATGAGAAAAGCCAAATGGAAAAGAGGGGAAAACAATTTTTAGATTTCCACATTTTTACTTATTGTAGAGTTGGATGTTCTTTTAGCTTCAGCCTGTTCGTTCTCTGCTTTGAGGTGATAAATTTTTAATGTTGACAGTTTTGTCACTCCATAATTCATTTCATCTGTGTGTATTTGACAGGCGGTGGCATCCAGTTGTTGGTCAGTGCTGAAGCAGAAGAGACAGCACATGAAGGTACATGTCTGAACCATTGTATTCAATATAAATTAAACTGATTTTAACCCTCCCATATAATCCAACAAGATTATCTGATGAAAATATGTAAATTGGGGCAGAATAACTAGTTGGTTAATCACTGTGTGATATATTAGTCTAATAAAAATAAAAGCTGAGTACAACATCCATTTTAGATAGATTATTCCTGTAGGGTAAAAATTAAATTTGACATCTATTTTTTATTTATTATTATTATTATTATTTTTTAGTGAGAGTATTATGTCAGCTGGTTATTACCTGAAAAATCCTGTTCCTAGCACTAGCCTGCTCTGTGTCTCAGGTGCCTGATGGGTTCATCGCTCATTTCTACGCTGTGTGTGAACACATCAGTCCCGTCTTGGCCTGGGGCTTCCTGGGACCCAAAAGCTCCCTGCATGACTTCTGCTGCTTCTTCAAGGCAAGTCCCAGCAGCTATATTAAAATGAAATACAGACTGCCAGCTCCTCCTCATAAATATGTTTAAACAGCTAAGCTACACGTAGAATAACAAATTAACTTGTTTCCAGAGGGGATTCTTTTTTTTTTTTTTTCATAACCCTTAATCTGATTTTTAGAGGATTTTTGGTACGTTCAGACACACTTTTGAGTTATGAAATTATATACACTGTTTACATTGCCTTTTAGCATGTAAACCTTCCATTTGTACCAGTAAGATCTTTTGTGTAATTTTAATTCATTATATAACATCACATAGATTAACAAAGATGTTATTTTGTATTGCTTCGGGCTGCATACTTGACTACCTGATTTAAAAACCCTCCAGCAATTGAAGCCCCCACAAATCTGCTCCAGTGCTCCAGTAGTTGCATTAATGCATTAATGTGTGACAGCTTGATGAAACCTATGTTAACTGGGTGAAATACACAGTAAAAGGTACTGTGAATTATGGAGGCCACTTTTGCTGTGTTTTAACTTCACTGATATTTTATTTATTTCAAAGGTGGTTTAGCTGAGTCCCATTAACTTCTGACTCTGACTTAACAGTTCTATTTCCAGGGCCAAGACATTCCAGTTCATTAAAATAAAGTTCATTCATTCATACAGCTATACAAGTGTTAGATAGTTTGACCTTCCTATTTAGACAGCATTTTCACTTAACTTAGTGCATCACTGTCATACCTGTAATCATACTACAGAATGTCCTACAGAGTTGGGCACTCGGCTTCTTAAGTTCTGTTGAGAACACACTCATCACTGAGTTGCCTCATGAAAAGTCTTCAGAGCACCATGCCTCTGTGTGATTTCTGTTTCATTGTGCTTTTCCCCCAGGACCAGGTTCTGTTCTTCCTGAAGGACATCTTCGACCTGGAGAAGGTGCGCTACTGTTCGGTGGAGACCCTGGCAGAAGACATGCTGCACCTGCTGCACCGGCGCTCTGAGCTGCTGCTGGCCTACCTGGGTGTCGACTCCCTGCGCCACCTGAACGGCTGCGTCTCCCCACAGGTACAGCTGGTGTCCAGCACCCTGCTGGAGACACGGGTGCAGTAATGGACTGGAGCATATGCCTGAACAGACCCGGGCAAATGCTGTTTGAGAAGGTTTCTCAGCATTTAATTTGGGGTGCGTTCACACCAAGCATGTTTGGTGTGTTTTATTAGAACAGGAACATCTACTATACTCTTAATTTCAGTTTGTCTGCGCGTTTGAGAACAGTAACTTTAGAAACTCAGTTGGCACCAAATAATGAGGCCAAAAAAAGGTGCATCTTTGACTTCTTCCACTCTAAGTATGATGTGGTTTGTTAGTGAGAACTTAATCTGAACCAACTACAGGAAAAAAGCTGAGCTTAAAGTTATAAGTTACAATGCTCAGGTAAAATTACACGTCTTGGAATCTAATTTGCTGTGATCTGTGGTTTAGACCAAAGAAAACTAAACATGGGTGTGATCGCACCCTCAATCTTTTTGGTGCGCCACATGGGTGGGGCTCCCGAAGTATGACAATGCAGTGAGTGCCAGAAAGTTCAAGTAGCCACTAATAAAGCTTTCTGTGGCTGTCAGCTAACCTGACACTACCTGACTTGTCTGGATGCTCCACCCATCTGGGGCACAAAACAGGTTAAACCAAATGCTACCAAGAGAACCTAAACGAATATTTGCCCGAGGTCTTGAATCCATCCACTCATCCCTCAACCCATCACCCACATCAAACTGTGGACATCCTCCTCCAAAGTTACCCGTCATGACCGCTGCTCTCACTGATGTGTACTGGAGGGTCCAGGTGAACCAGGAGCCCCTGATCTGCCTTTAACACCTTAACACCATAACCTACAGCGCAGCCATGTGCTCTGCTACCCCATTTTCACTGTGCCATGGCAATGCACATTTTGTTTTTGTTTGTCTTACGATGAAATATATTGGTGACAATTAACTTTGCTGTGAGACTGACCTTGTTTTTCTTGCAGTATTATGCTTTGTAAATAGGCAGTTTCAGTGCCGCTGATTAAAGTATGTTGGGAAAATTGTTTGACCATAGTATTTATTTTAATGTACTGTAAAACTATGTGAGATATCTATTTTTAGAAGTTGTAGTTGTGCCTCCATGTAACAATGAATTTGTGAATCGCTTTAAATGTAGTCTGAATTGTGGACTGTCTAGGCAGTGCTGTACAAGAAAATCTTAACCAGATAGATTTAAAATGTTTATGCAGGTCCTACAGAACAAAAGCAATGCAGAAACCACTGAATGTCATGTGTGATCCTGCTTCAAGCGTGTCTTGTCCAGGAAATCCTGAAACATAAAGGGAATCAATTTGAAATGATGACCCAAGCCACTGAAAGTAAAACACCAGTCAGTCTGGTATTAATCTTAATGACTAAAAGAGAGGTCTATGGATTTAGTAAGCATATCCTATGTGATCACTATTCAGGCCAACTTCTGGGACAATGAAAAAGTTTTTACATTAGTGCAAGTCAACTGGGTTTGAAACAGTTTATTAGAAAAATGCTTTATCAAATAAGATTGGCTATTGAAAATCTTTAAAAATCCACGTACCATTAATAAATTACCAGAGGCTGGATTAAATTAAGATTGGCTTTGACAGCAACTACAGATATTCTACATCAGACATGGAGCTAACCTGCCTTGTAGTGAAATTTGCCTCTGCACCAGAATATATCACAAGACCTTCATGCAATAATCCTGAAAGTCCTACATGTGGAGCACAGAAGGCCTGGATCCTGTCCATGCTATCATGAATATATATCACTCTGTAACTGTATATCACTAGTGAATATCCTTATAGCACTGAACATACAATCTTCAGTCATTGATTGTTTTACCCATTATGAAAAATATACTATAAAGCCTTATCAATGCACATACATAAGCCTTGTTATCAGTTAGTGAATGTCAGTGTAACTGGATGTGCAAAGTTTCATCTTGATCACCTGTGAGGTTTAAAAAAAAAAATGTCTGCCTGTTTGGTTTGTCACTGCCATTATAGATTAACCACATGAAAGCACCGAGCAATAAAAAAGGCATTTCAGGAGATAATGCAGGACTCAAACATGAATTGATGTTACTTGAAGAGTATATTTTTAAAAGCACTATACCTATCTTAGTGGGGTGGGGACAGGTATCAATGAAGCTACAGGGTTGTTTCTGTAAAGGTGTAACCATTTGTCAAGGATTTTAACATCAACGTAAACATTTTACTTTATGCTGTGAGCCATTTTTGCAAGGATGTACCACTTGTTTAAAAAAAGGTGGATCAGTTAGTGATACTCTTCATTTTCTCCACATGGAAGAGAAATCATTTTGCATTGTGAGTTCACTTGTGAATTTGTGCACAAATTAAGCAAATAAAGGCTGTCATGTGTATCACTGATTTGTCTCTCTCCATCAAGCAGAGTATTGTAAGAAATGTTCCTTTACAATGCAAAAAGAAAAAAGATTCAACTGGTCAGGTTTGTTACAACTTTATTAATGGACATGGCAACATTGAAAAAGTCAACAGTGATTCCAAAAACAAGAATACATTCTATAATATACACAGCACATGAAACCTTTTGTTTACCTCTAAGGCATGCTCCTTATTTCTCACTTCTGTTTTGTCTTCTACACCCCCACGAACTCTGTGTTGAAACACTTAGCTCAGAGGAAAAGAGCATCTCATACGCATAGTCAACAACTTCAAACATATGCGGCCTTTCACTACAGAAAAGTGAGGTTCAATTAAAATCTCACTACCCCAAATTTACTGCCAAAAAAACAAAAATAAAGAGTCTGCCACTGACATCCACAAAGTACATCAGTTCCTGGTCCTCATCCAACTTTCTAAAGCATTGTTTCTAAAAATAAAAATTCCTTTTCATGAGTTATTGGTGAAGGCATTCAAGCGAATCAAGAAAAATTAGACAACCATCAATCAACTCTAAAATACACTATGGCATGGTTAAAAACAGTCAATCCGAGCTGAAAACATGTATCTGACCAACACTTTGCAATCACAGAATTTGCATTTCATTGCATTGCTTTTTTACCTTATCACTGGAGCTCTCGAATGGTCTACGTTCAGCAGTGGATTGACTCAAAGGATTCCTCCTTTTGGGACAAACTACCACAGGGCCTGATTCTACGACCTAAGCTTGCAGCATCCTCCAACACTGTGAGCGAGAAGTGAAGGCAGCAGTGTTTCAATAGTAGATTTGCACTGCACTTTGGGGAAGATTCACACCACCACAGAAAAAAAAAATCATGTTCTTGACTGATGGGACCTGGTTGTTGAGCACATTCCTAACCTCTGGCAACAGGTTTGCATTGCATGCAATTTGTTAAACCAAAGTCAAAGAGGACAGAGTCAAGTTCTCTAAAGCATCATGGATGTAAACTCACTGCCAGACTTACCGGAATGCAAAAAAATAAGGCTTATATCGAAATACTAAACATACTACAATGACAATATTCCTTAGTGAGCCTAGGCAACAAGTGTAATACTTTTGTTCAAGTTGTGTGAAGTCAGAATTTTAAGAGTCAAACCTGATGTATCAAGTCATACAGCTCATGCAATTCATTCATGAGAGCATATCATCTAAACAAGGGCTGCTGATGTTCAACATCCTGGACATTGTCTTACGACTCTAAGCACAGATGCATTTAGGCATGTAACGACACAGGTAAGCATTTTTGGGCATGTATATATTGGTAATGTCACTGGTCAAAAACACTGGTTTCCTTAGGTTTCGCTTACCTGTGTTATTGCAGCAGAACCTAAGGTGCAAGGTCTGGGATGACACTGCAAAGATCAGATATTGCACTGTTTGCCATCAGTGAACAATGCAGTCAAAAATTTGACTTAAAAAATTAACAGCCTTTCAAGACAGTGCTCATTCAGATAGTATGTCAGATATCAAGAGAAAAATCTGCATCGCTGCACTAGTCAGAAGCACTTCCACTACTGGCATTCCACATGCTCATAGGACATTTGAAAATAAAACAGCAGAGGCCTATACATGCTACATTGAACGGTGCTGGAACCACAGTAATTAATGCAACAGGACTTTTCTGAGCAACTTGAATTCATCTTGTAATGAATGGCATTGAAAACATGATAATCTCAACTACACAATGGCACTTGGCAGGTCAGATGTTCAAAACGCGGAAACCACATTTACAGCCTTAAAAAGTTCCTACCAAGAGATGTTAGAGAACAGTGCTTACACATTAGTGATCCTCAGTTCAGAGTTCACAGAAAGAAAAACAGTCCAACTGGCACTGAATTGCTAACTACAAGGATAATCTAGATCTAAAATGAGAACTTTATCAACATCCTTTAGTCTGGATGTAATGCAGTCGGTGAAGTCAAACAAGGGGAAATGCAAGAGTCTAAAAAACATGTGGCACAAAAAACATCAAGTCCGAAGTACTATGCCTCTCCTCTCAAAACATTTTATACTTACCCAAAACTTAAGAGGGGAAAATTGCAATGTTTGACAAAATACTACATTTTTGCAACTTTTTCAAACATCAAAAGTGTTTGTCTCTTAAAAGTCACAGTATTGTACTTACAGTATAGGAGGGCTCAAGTCATGGATGAAGAACTGCTTAGCCACCCCCGACCCTCTACAAACCTATGTTCTTATACTGGGCAAACACTAAGAATGGGCACAGCAAAACACGACTTTTGTAATTCTTTTTATATTATCAAAAAGATTTTTTTGTTTTGTAAAAAAAAGTCCAACAAATTTATACATGTGGGTTCACTGTCACAGTTGGAAATAGGGGAGAAAACAAACTTTTCAATGCAATGAATTTGATACAGCGACAATTTACCTTACTGTCCTGCAAAAGAACAGCACAAAAACACTAAAAATATGCAACATTTCTTGCAACCATGTTTTCTCAGAACGTTTAAAAAAAAAAAAAAAAAAAAAAGACTTGCTTACCGCTTTTCTAAACTTGCCTGTGGGGGAGGAAGTGTCTATCAAGGCAAAACAGTGCATACTACCTCAACAAGATCAGCAAACCAGGCAAGATTAAAGAGAATGCCACAACAACGCAGTTAATGCATGAGTTACAAACATGAGCCACCTCTAAGCTTTCTTATGACAAACATCTGTCTACTGCTAGAGTCAGAGCAATGGTCAGTAACAGAAGTATAAAAAAAGTCTATCAGGAAATGCATTGGTCTGAACCATTCAAGATCATTGCACGCAAAATAATGTATCTAAGAACTTTGTAGACAGTTGGAGAGAGACAGACAGGACATTGCAACTTTGAGTCAGCCATTTTGAACAATTAAAACCAGAGAAGGCCTGCATTTGAAGTCTTTCAAAAAATGTCCATGGTAAAACAAAAACATACAACATTTCAACCCTTTAACCACCCCAACTTACCAACACAGGAGGTTTCATTTTGTTTTATTGCAAAACACAACAGGCAATAGCATTTTTAAAACTGAGATGATTTACATGGTAATGACTACAGTTTAATAAACATGAGTTCTAACCACATTTTATGTAAATACAGGGCTGGAATGACCATATGTATAATTACCTCACTAAAAACAAAGCATTTACAAGAAAAACAAAAACAAAAACAAAAATGAAAGAGGACGTGCTCGCCGGGTAATCTGCCATCTATGTGAAACACTTTCAAACCAAGGAAATTTAAGATCTTCATCAAGGCGTCTGCATCCAAACATTTAACAAAGGATTTTGTTTCGACAATGTAGCATTTACTTTATGTCCACTTCACATTACTGGCCCTGTGCAGAAGAAATACATAGAAGATACATTGCATGTTAACAGCAGAAAAACTGGATTCAGCTTCCCAAAATAAAAAGCTAAAAACCTGTATAGGGAGGAAACAGTATTATTAAGTCTGCTGAGCTGTTGCATCCACTGGTTACCTGTTAAACCTGGGGGAGAAGAGGGTTAGGGCACAAACAATGACACTAAGTATCTTAAAAAAAAAACAAAAAAACAGGGGGGTTGAAATGGGGGTTAAGAGAGCATCAAAATAAGAACCAATAGAAAAGGTGACAGCAATAAATAAATGCAGAGGGGCAGGTTCTTAGCAGGGGTGTACCTGAGGGGCTTGAGGC
>OMKZ01017787.1:7239-18964 GCA_900302535.1 Neoniphon sammara | reverse complement strand
AAGTCATCTGCTTAGACTGTGCCTCATTATCTGCCCAGACTGTGCCTCAGTGTCTGCCCAGACACCAAAGCCTCAGAACTGTATGAACTCTATGAACTGTTTCAACCCCTTCCTTGTTCAAAGGAAGACATGGACTGTGTAACCCTCAGGTTACTCTCAACCCACAGAACTGTTCGGCCCTAGAGTTGCTCTAAAGACCGTGGCCAGCACCCCAGTCTTCAGACCAAAGGGGGGAATGTTGTGCCACATGTTCTGTGCCTGAGACAAAGGCAGGCCTACATGCACTCATGAAGCCTGAGTGAGGCCTACATGTAACTTTAGAAGCCTGATAAGAAAAAGGCGGCAACTTTCAAACAATAGGAGCCAGAACAGACTTCGTCTCCCACCATGCCATGCTCCACTCACACCTGGGTGTGAAATTCCTCCACACTCAAAATCCCAGCTTCCATTGGATGAGACCCCCTGGAATTAATTAGTTGTTACTCCCATTTAACCAGGTAAACGAAAGATTTGCAAGGCCTGTTTGAAACTCATTTGGATTGAGCTCATTGGTGGAGATAATCACACATCACTGAACTGTTAAAGAGTTTTGAAATAGACTGAGGTCATGAAATCATTGAAAGGGGCAGCTAAGCGGCAGTAGATTCAAAGTTAGAACAAAATAAATAACATCATGTAAATAATGATGTTACTATGATGTGATCATACAGTGTCTCATCCATATTGTGTATCTGCTGGTTGCAGCTTCATTGAAGCTCCATCACACTTACATTGAGTGAAACATTCAAAGCCAAGATGCCATTGCTTTATGGCTGCAGCATTACATCAAATAGAAAATATCTATCTTGTGCATCATTTTATACACAGTTCTGTGGGTTTGTGAACAAAGCCCGACCACACAACATGCATTTGTAATGACAAACCCACTAATGGGGCCTGAAGAGGTTAAAATCCACCATAAACAAACTGTTCCCAACAATACGTGCTTTTCATAAGCAGATCTGATTGTATTTATTATTTTCAAGGACATTTTTACTATCTTGGACTGTTGCTGTCAGTATATTCAATTAAGTATTCGCCACTTGTGTTGACAGATGATGCCAACAAGGAAATATCGGCGCCGACATACAATTCCCATTTGCCCTACTTGTAATTTCAATAGGAGGCTGAGGTGACCAGCTTTTCCCAGTTGTCAGCTTGTATTTATGGTAAATCCAACATGACATGAAAGTGGTGTTATCCTTCTTTTTGTTCTTCAAAAGACAAATGGAACATCCTCTTTGTGACAGGATGCAATAGGGCTTATGGGAAATATGTTAAAAGAGACAAAATGCCACACAGCACCCGGCAGATGGATAAATGTTTATTTGGCAAAGACAGTTCAGAATGTAGCTGCATTTTTTTCTGTTCTTCTCTTTTTACATCATGAAGACACAAGATATACCGCTTAAGTAACTCCATTTTGGTGGTGGCGTATTTCATGATTGTTGCATGTCATTCCCAGTCTCTCTCAAATTTCGGGGTAAGTGATTTTTTTCCCACATTGGACACGTCACAATCTTCACCTATGAAAACCAACATGTGTCCAAAAAGCACGTGGGATTTTGCCTTTATTTTTTTAGGGATAATTTCTTACAATCTATTACTTGAGTTCAGCTTTAGTTGTAGTAACACATTTGTTATAAAGCTAATAAAGCAAAGATGTCTTTTTTTGTTTGTTTTCTGTACATTGTGTTATTGTATTCGTAATCAGCGTGTCTCTACACTAGTGTCACAAAGACAAACTCCTGTGCAACTCCTGTCAATTAAAATGAAGAGAAGAAAATGAGAGCGCTAGTGGAGGAATGACTGGATTGTGAATTAATAAAAAAAAATTCCTTTTGCGTCATAACACGGCAGCTGATGGAAAACAGGCTCTATCAATTTCTCATTCCCAGTCTCCCCGACACACACACACACAACCAGCACTCTGCTCACTCAATAATCACGGCAGCACACAAGAGCTTATTGAATTGAGGTAAAGAAAGCGATTGAAAGGAGATCAATAGAGGCGTAGAGGGGGGAAAAAAAGGGTCAGAAGTAAAAACGGAGAGAGAGATTCATGGAGAAAGGAAGTGCACAGGTCGAAATTAAGAAAATAAGACAGGGACTGAACAACTGGCATACACCACTCTCATTCACTGGCATTAAATTGAATCTTCACTATTCTCACTGAAATGCAATTTGTGTTTTCCTAAAACAGAAATTGCGTGTAATTTCATATTAACATGCGCTGTGACACGCCTCACATGCTTCTTATTTACATCCTTTAAAGCGGACGGTAAACATCTCCTATTTGTTCCCCATCTTCTGACAATCCCTTGTGACAATTACGCGACTGCCTGCCAGCCTTGTAATTTGTGTTTGCCTCCCGCTTGGATCGGTGTTCTGTAGTTCATTTCAATTTACGCAAATCCTACAGAGGGATTTCATTTCCATAAATCCACAATGTATGGGTACGCCGCTGTTGTTTGGTGGTGGCTTTTTCTTGTTACTGTGCACAACATGGCCAAACACAGACAGTGCAGTGCTTTTCCAGTGGAGTCTGACAGCAGAAAATGTTTCGGCGATCTAAAATATCAAACGGCAAATGCCAAGGTTCGATGTCAGTCCCTCACAATCAAGGAGCTTCTTTCTGCAGCTGCTATTTTGCACCGACATTCAACAATCATACAGGGAGAAATCGGTTGTAAAACAGGACAGAGAAACATTTGTCCAGCAGCAAATAGACTTTAGACAAAACAAACAAAAACTGACCATGCGACAGGCCATTGGCGCAGCTTCTAATGGGACGTCCTCCTTATTGAGAGCGTCTTTGGAAGAATTAGATAAGGCAGACTTATGGAGAGCGGGTACACCAAAGACGTAAATTACGACACTTCATCATAAAATTACTTCTGGGATGCACTGAACGCCAGATTGATCATATATAGGAATGAAAGAGGATCCTTTTTTTTTTTTTTTTTTTTTTAACAAGCTGTGGGGTTGGTTTAGATGATCAGATCTTCAGGGTATCTTGGGTACATATCCACCTGGGGTTTTATGTATTTTTCTGTGATTCAATTAAAATCGAATCACCTTTCAAAGGGCGGTGTGAGAAATGAAGGCACAGAACCAGAACTGGACAGGAGAAAGAGAGTGAAAGGGAAAGAGATGGAAAAGTCAGGGAGAACAAAATTGTGGTCAGTGAGAAAAAATAACATATGCAAAAGGAATAGCAGACATGGCAACCCTTGACGACAGCCTGCCAGAACAACAGTAGTGATTAGTGTATTGGAAATATCTGCACAATAAACACACACATGCACACTTCTTGCTCTGTGTCTTCTACGTTAACATTCATGTATTCTGCATTTCAGGAGACCATTTATTCAGCTATAAACTCCATCTTCACCTGTGGGTGGTGAAAAATGTGTGGGCACAACATCACACACACACACACACACACAGTGCATTCACACACGTTTAAGGAAAAGAGATTGAAAAGTGTGTGTGTGTGTGAGTGTAGATAAATTGTACAACTTGTTAGTTCACATCTGACTACAATGCTAGCTTTCCTTCCTTGGCTTCGATTGTCATCTGTTCATCTATTCATCTTCTGCTCTCCCTCCCTCTCTCCTGCCCGGGTAATGGCTTTCAGGCTGAAGACTGCCCAGAGACTGCTGTACCACTGTGGTGTGCGGTGGCTGGACACAACTAAGCTCATCCTGCGGACAGCTGGTCATCTGGGCTACAGCAAACAATGTTTTCTGCTGAGGCTGGAGGAGGCAGATCTGAGAGGCCTGTCACCCTTCTATGCCTTGGTCGTGGATGCATAGAAGATCTTGAAGGCCGCCAGGGATCCTGCCGCTACAGCGGGTCAGTGGCTGCTCGAGGAGCCGCTGTTTTTTAACAGCTCCCTTCAGACCCAGACCCTTTCCAGAATACAGCTTTCTGACATTGACTGTCTCTTCTAATGTGGGGGAGTGGCAGGAGGGGGAGGCCTGCCTCCCCTCTTTCACGACCCCAGAGGTGGATGAGTTCAAGGACCTTGGAAAAAAAAAAGCAACCTACACCCGGTTTGTGAAGGTGAGGCACTTTCAGTCTCTGCAGGCCGTGAATGCTTCGAGGTGGACTGAGTTATTTGGCCCAGGCTCCTCCCTGAGAGGCTGCTGGTGGTCCCTGTACAAGCTGTCAGTTGAAAAACGGTCAGTTGACCTCCAGTGGAGGATTGTGCACAGGGCGATAGCCACAAGCAGACACAGAGCACACCTGGATCCTGAGCAGGGGGAGGCATGTCTGTTTTGTTCAGTGTGAAACTCGTTGTTTGTCTATGGTCCCAAATATTCAGCCAGGAAAAGGGGTTCTCACACACTTACGAACTTTCTATCAGCTACTGCCAAACTAGCCATTTGGCTGAGCCTTAAGAACCGGCCCGGGCCGTGGGCTGTGTGGACCCTGTACAGGTCCTGACAGGCCTGCTGAAGGGTCGGCTCTAATGCACTTTAGCTGAGGCAAAAAAAAAAAAAAAAAAAAAAAAAAAATCACATCGATTATCCCCACAATCTCTCTCTTTCCCTTACAGATTTGACCTGCAATATTTCTCTTTTCATTATATCTCTTTCATTCTCTCTTACTTTAACAGGTAACACTGTAAAAATTGACCAAGCGCCACCCATCTGATCTGTTCACTCCCTCTTCTCTCTTTTCAGTTGCTACAAGGTTAAAGGACTGTATGATTAAATGGACGCACTTTTTCAGACCTCAATTTCCAACCCCCAACGGTTTAACTATAACGCCATACAATTTATTAGGTCACATCTGATCTGCCCTAGTTTGCCCTTCCCCAGCCTCCACTGCGCTCCTCTATTCATCTCTCGCTCTTTTGAAGAATAAATCCAACCTTACATCCTCTTATGCTGTTATATAGCATTAATCTGATAGAGATTTTGTGATGAAGCCCTTGCTCTTTGATTGTGAGAGACTAAAAAACATGCATGTTTTAGATAGCTGAAACATTTTATGCCATCAAACTCCACTAAAGCTGCTGGAAAGAAAAGTACACTAAACAAAATGAACACATCAAGGACGCACCAAAAGCTGTTTTAGTTGGTTAAAGTTTAGTTGTACCATGGCCAATACTTGAATCTGATACACTCAGCTCATATAAAACTTCAATAAACCAAGGCCAACACTGACTAGTTGCGTTTCGTTAAGCTACCTATGTTAGCCATTAGCCCTGCACCATTTAAATCCTGATTGCTTCATAACTATTTCAGTTATTTTCCAGTAATTAATACTTGCAAAACATTTACACCTACACTGAGCTAGCCAAGCCATTTTTGTGTAGATATGTGCCATATTTAATTCACCTTGGAAAATTCATGGTGGTTCAGGGTTTTTGTTTTTTTGTTTTTGTTTTTTTATTACTGTATGTTTTTTTTGCAGAGCAGACCAGTGCAGAGCATTGGTCCCTATTCTCTCCCTATTTTTATTGTTGCCATCGAGCCACTGTATGAGCATTATAATGTGCTTTGTCTTGATATGAAGAATTAATGGAGAGGGGGACCGCGGCTTAATTGATGGCTTAAATTGGTGGATTTTTCCTTAAAGATACTTAAAGATACTTTATTGTCCCTAAGGGAGGGGGAATTAGGTTGCAGCCAGACTGTCTACAACACAACACACAGGCTGTTCTCACTGCTGTCTTGTCAAAACTCTATCAGGACTCTATCAGGTTTAGTCAGGAAGGCATTTTCAAATACATTGCTCAAACAAATATGCTAAAACATTCTTGATATGAGCCCTCACCAAACGATAACCCCAGCCAAGCGGGCATCAGAACTCTGGTGGGATTCATAAGGCCATCCTGTCTAAACCTGATAAAAGCGAAGAGTCCACACAGTCTGCATCCCTGAGCATCACATTTGGACGGCAAAGGCCTAGGCCTCCTGCCCAAGCGCCTATATTTGATGGTTATGTAGTGTGACCACATTGCAACACATTAAAAACTAAAGAAAAACCATCACAATACATTAACATGAGAATAAAAGCATCAGATACCATTAAAAGGTGGGAGATTTCCTGCTCTATAGTTTCATTCCATTCCCCTGAGGTTTAACCTGCTGATTGCAGCCAGGATGGACAAGTCCTCGAGTCTCTTTGTTTTAAGTGCTGGCATCCTGAAGCAGCGGCCAGATGGCAGCTGCTCAAACTCTTTCAGAAGAGGACGGTCAGAGCAGTCAAGTGTAGCCTTTGCTTTTTTTGAGACCTGTTTATAATACAGAACAGCGAGACCTGGCTCCTTCCTGTGATCTTGCTTGCCACCTTAACAAGACCACTAAGCCTATTTGTACTATGCAGGTTAACACTACCACCATAAGGACCATATAGCCAACAGGCAGGACTGTTTTATCTTCCTGCACCATTCTCCCTCACTTTCTCTCCTCTCTCTGTCCATTTCTTCCTCTAACCCCCTTCATTTCTCTTTCATCTCCTCATCTGTGAAGCAGACCGGGCCATGATTACAACCCTCATTTGAATTTATGAATTTGAATTCATCTGCCTCTCTCTGTGTGTCACCGGCCATTAAAGGCCATGTGCTTCTCTCTCTCTCTCTCCCTCTCTTCTTCATAATGAGCAGCACTATTGATTATCCCATTAAATCAGCAAACTCTATCAATCATGCTGACATTCTGGCACCAGCAAAACCATCGCTACCTCTCGGCCAGGTAGCAAGACCAATGATCTTAACCGTAACCGTCAATACGCTAAGTAGATGAACCAATTAGCATAGAGGCAGGTGGTGTAATGAATAATTATAATTGAGGTGTAACCCAGCCTCGGTCGATAATGAAACAAGCTTCAAACATCGTCATACTTGAGCTTAGGGCATCTCAATTCAGATTTTTCCCCTCACGTGTGACACAAATCTGAATTAATCAGCATGAAGAGCAAAAAGCTGCATGGGGACATTTTTTTAATTCCCAACTAAATGACCTGGGTAGGTGGTACAAAACTGGGTCCTGAGGCATGTGAATTAACATGTGACTTCAGTGCTCAAATCTGAATTTATTAGCGCTGCTTTAAAAACATGTCAATCTTTCATCATTCACCAGAACAGTAATTTTGATGCCAAAGTGAAATGTAGCTAATTTGACTGCTATCAAAAATGGATGCCAAAGTACTCCACTGGGCTGACCCATTTCCTGTTAAAATGCATTTAATTTATTTTCATGGCAGCACATTGAAGCAAACACATTTCACCACTAGGCTTCATCAGGTTTGCTCAATACCAGTCAATGACAGTGTAAGAGCCTGTTCACACTTGGTTTTAACATCTGTCTCGGGTGATCCGATCACACCGGGACAGCCAAGACAGATCAGCGTTTACCCCCAGCGTTTTCACATCACACCTGTTCCTAACAGAATGTGATGCAAGCCAGCGAAAAATAAATAGCAGCTGATCGTTTCAATGACGATGCATCAGCGAAGGGAGAAGACAAAAAAAAAAAAAAAAAAAAAAAAAACATGGTGGTTTGAGTGATTGGATCACAATACATCTGAGATGCTTTGAACCCTGTACTTAGAAGCTGTCAGCTTGTGATCGGATCATCCGAGGCAGATGTTAAAACCAAATCTGAACAGGGTCTAAGAGAGTCTGTCAACCAAAACCAGAGCTTTGACTTCAGCATTTAGAAATCATGGTTTGTAACATCACTGAACTCCACAGCTCACTCCTGTTTCCCAATACGACCAGTCCTTACTGAGAAATACTATTAAGGGACAAAAGAGGCAAAAGATCCAATATTTTCAGTAAAAAAGTGGAAATGTATCCTTGTGTGGTAACTGTTTACCTGTATTTTTAGTCCATAGTTTAGTCCATAGTTGCTCATGTAACATGCATTTCCCAGTTGATAGAAAGACAAAATGTCCTGTGAAACCAGACTTTCAATAATAAATCAGCACCTTTGTGGGAGCTGGGAGGTTCTTCTCTACTGCAGCCAGCCTCACTTTTTCATTTAGACTGATAAAACAGATTTAATTTTATAATTTTACATTAAAAAAAAATTACATACTGCAGCTTTAATGCCATTTACAATTATGACAGTATTGTTATAAGGCAATTTGTACTGTTCAGTGCAAATTGTCTGACATTTTAATAATCAAGTCTGTAGAGCAGACTCTTGAATTAATGATTATTAGTCCACTCAGATAAAGAAAATGTGCCTATACCTTCCTGCACGCGCACACACACACACACACACACACACACACACACACACACACGTGTGGGCGCACAGGCATCATTCAATAATGTAAACCTATTCTATTTGATCTCCATTTTTCAGAAACCATGGCAACCATAGGGGATGAATGCCATATACTGATTAGCATTGCCACAGGGAGAGATAAACTAGAGTGACACACACACACACGTACAAATCTAATTACAAATGATATTGTATATTACTATATTTATCTATATTATATTACTCTGACTTATCTGTCCATGTTCTAATTATGTGCCATATTTTCGGGATGCCATCTGGTAAATAGCAGCTACTTGTATTAAGAGGACTCGCTCAAAGCTTAGAAAAGGTGGCTTGTGACTAGGAAGTTGGTTTGAAACTCCAGACCAGCTGGTCTGGGGACCATGAATATGAAACACGGTGTTAGAAATAAAATTACACCTGCAGAAATAAATGAAAAAAATATTGTGACATTGTAAAGTCATCCCAGGGTTTTTGTGATAGGACGGGAACAAAGGAAGCACATCGCATGGTGGCTAAATTTTGTGAATTGAACCTGATATATTCAAATGCAAATAGAGTGCATGGAAAGTCAGAGAAATATGTTTGGCCTATCAGGTGGGGATTAGGTGGAGGAGACATGACTAGAAACAAGAAGTAGTTTGACACAGAAGCGGTGCGGTGGAATGGAAAGGTGTGAGGATCGGGGTGGTGGATGTGTGTCTACCTTCAACTCTTTAGAGCCTGGTTCAAACCCACATGTCACACAATCCAGTTTCTGCTGGGGGAACGCTATTTCATATTATTCATGTCAGTGACACGTAATCTGCTTTTCGGAGTTTGTGCTTATTTTGTAAAATGGGCTGACTGTGTTGGCTAATGTGCCAATCCCAGCCACACACAAAGCTCTACTTTAAATTCTAGTGGAAATATCAAAGCTTCCAAAGATCCCAAATCTGCCCTGCTGAATTCCAGGGAAACGTGTCTAAAATGATGCACAAGACATGTAGATATTTTCTATTTGATGTAATGCTGCAGCCATAAAACAGTGAAGACCATGTCAAACCCAGTACATAGCATAAGGGCTTTTACTACTATTGCTAAAATAGCTACCACGTCTGCTGCTGCTACAATTCCTACCACAAATACGACTGCTATAACTAGTACTAGCTATAACAATGCTACCACCAATGCCTTTAAATTCTTCAGCACTTTAACAGCGAGCATACAAAGGGCTACATAGCCAGGAATTAAGATGTTAATATCTTTAAAACCACAAATAAAAGAACTAGAATCAAAAGAAATAAACCTGAGTAGCACAAAAATATGATTACAAAAATGAGACAAATATAAATTATTAAGGCACACTTGGGCACATGTCCATCATCAGGGTTCCTGAGTGTAACCCTTCCCTTCAGAGCCTTGATATATATGGCCTGATGCCCAGTATGGCTTGCAGGCTTAATTGCAGATAGAAACCCACGTGACAAGAGTGGTGATTTGCTTTTATGATCTTAAGCCCGAGGACACGGGACTAAATTTATCAAACGGATCACAGGCAGAAGAACGCTCAAGAAACCTCACATCCATGAAAAGAAAACCCCCTTGAGGGCTTCATTTCCCATATACACAAACTTTCAAGGATTTCCAAAGGCTTGTAGGAGGGTTAACAGTCCCTCAGGAACGGAAGTCGGAGGCTTAACTGTTTGGATTGCTCAAATGTATGCAGAACCTGCAACTGTCTTCTATAGCACTGTGCACTGTGGCTGCCTTTGTAGAACTGCAGAATGTTCCTTTTATGCATTCATCCTGCACATATCCCACATTAGTGCTTTTATAAACAATTCTTACAAACAGTGCAGCATGTTCAGCGAGCATGCTGTAAAAAAAGTGGGAGGTTTACAGAGGAAATGTTCAGCTTAGGCCTAGACACTGGCACTTATCTCATGATGTATCACCATACATGGTGATACATCAAATGAAGTTGGCATCGCTTCAAACAAAGCGATGCCAACTTGTGACTCCCGTCACAGGCTGCACCTGCAGAGCGGTGGTAAGTGCAACTATTGAACAGCAGGTTGCTTATAGCAACAGGTGGTTTAATTAATTTACTTATCAAAGGAGGCCTCCAATTTTAAAATTGGAAAAAAGTAAAAAAAATGGAGAATATATCAAAATCATGACCCCTCGAGGTGTCTGCAATGTATTTAGAGCTTTACCTACAACCTACTGCATAATACTTGAGTAGACAACATAAAATGATAAATCAGGTGTCAAAACAGTTGATTCAAAATGTCATGACATCATATGAAAATGTAGTGTCTAACAATACATATCCATACAAAGGGACAGAGGGTCAATACATTGGAAAAAAACAAAACAAACAAATACAGCAATAGTCCTGTATCCTTTTTTTTCCCCCCTTCCCTTTATGCAGCTTCAGTATCAGCTCTCTCTCCATTCATTGGTGCCGGTGCCATTTACATTTTTTGACCAAAGCCCCTTCTTTGCCATTCATTTACCAAATAAACTTACATGGGCACTAAACGTGATTCTTTGGCTCTGTCCACTGAGGTTTACCTCAACGAATGAGAATATCCCTGCCTCCAGATCAACTCTGCTTCTGAGAAATGTTTGTATAAATAAAACTTTGAAAGTGAAGTTTGGTTTATGGGTCACACAGATATGAAACACCATGTTTTGGATGTTTGTTGTTGGTACATTCAGATGCAGGAGTCCAAGCTATAAAGACACACTCAAGAGAAAGTGAAATTAAAAGTACAAAGGAAAGTTTGAAAACATTTAATAAAGTCGCATTATTCAAAGTGGATTACCTGGTAGTCCATCCTTTATCAGAAATGTCCCAGGTTTCATCCCATCAGCAGTTGTGCATCCTGTTGACGTGTCCTTGAACGAGACACTGAGCTCCTGTCTGCTCCCTCATCGTAATAAAAGCATCAGCTAAATGGGAATGCGAATGCAAAGTTGACAAAACCTACTTTATTTTAATTTATGAAAAGGCAGACCGATCACACGAAATCCTTGATCATCCCCGGCCCGTCTAAAACTGATGGTCTGTTTGAGAATGGAATATTTAGTGGTGGGATAAACTGAATACATTAAAATATGGGATATCAATTTTTCTTCAGAAACTTTAAGATTTCAACTTAAGACTATTTTTTTTTCCTTTTCCATTTGAATAGAGAGAACTTTCTGTTACAGCAACTCACATAGCCTACATGACAAAAAACATAACTGATAAAAAAAAAAAAAAGAGAAAAAACCATGGTGTGTTTAGCTATACACACACACACACACACACACACACACACACACACACTCCTATATTAAATAAGAATAAGTATAATAGAAAGAGAATAGTATAAAAATAATAAAAATATTGTGCATGTGAAATTCAAGTCTCAAAGTATATGTAAATAAAAAGTAGCGTGAAA
>OMKZ01017786.1:5297-15544 GCA_900302535.1 Neoniphon sammara | reverse complement strand
AAACCCCTCCCCCCCTCCCCCCCCCCCCCCCTCCTTTGTCGCAGTCTGCTCTCGCCACCTGTCCTTGTCTCGCCATCTCGCCCCTCTTGTTATCTCTTCTTCTCCCTCCTCTCCATCTGAACATGCCCGCATTACGCCGAAAATATCCCGACGCCGAGGTCTGTTTGGGTTTCATAAGAGGCTGACGAGTAGAGGCTAATACCGTCATTTTGGGCCTAAAGTGCTGCGCCCTCACAGGACGGATCATGCGGTGTTGGTGGGACACACAAGGAGGTCGGCGCAGATCAACAGCGGCCGCATCACACAACAGCAGGGAGCGCTTAAGTGAAGTAGGCCATTGGCTCAGTGACACCAGCGACATCTGGTAATCCTGTTGCTGTTTGTAAGACTGTTGGACACATTTTGGGTACATTAAAAGAATCCGACCTCAGATACTGCCATCAGTCTGTGATGCTCACTGCGTTCCAGAAGTTATTTTATGACAAAATGTGATAATTTACCGTTTTTTGGTCTATCCGCTTTCCCTCAATCTGCCTCTACTTCTACTTCATTGAGGCCAATAGCAACACATGGAGCAATAGCATAAAAACTGCAAGTCAATGAGATCTTCTAGCCAAGAAAAAGTGCGAGCTGCTCCCTTTACACTGCATTGCATTATGGTCGATCAAGGCTACTGTCAGTGGAGAAATTATTAAAACTATTTCTTCCTCTTCTGCAGTGGATTTCTCCCTGTATTATGTTTGGATGCCGGTGGAAAAAGTGAAGGGCTGAAACCTTTATTGTTAAGGTTATTGTTGACGTCTTAGGTAGCTGAGAACTGCGCTGTAGCTGCATTGGAAATACCTTGATGTGATGTCAAGTCCACAACATTCAACTGTTGGTCACAAGTTTTTTGTTGCGTGTGATTTTCAAAGCTAAATGGTAGGGATTTCCTTAACTGATGTCAACAATCGGTACGGGGGCCCTATCAAAGCATTTTTAAGTGATCAGCATTGGCTCAAAAAACACCCGATCAAATTCTGATTCATATAATTACCCTCCTCTGCCCAATTTACGTCAGCTGTCAGAAGACGTAGTGCCGCACATCATCATTTTCCCCTACCTGTGGCAGTAAATGACAGGACTGAGGAGAGAAGCATGCTGCTGAAATGTCGGCTGTGTCGAGTTACTTTGCAAGCATTTCTGTTGGAGGTAACAACAGGGCCTCATACAACATAATAAAAGTTCATATTTTCACTGCAATCCATGCAATCCATGTAGATGTGTTATAGATCAGATCAGATAAATACTGAATGGCATTGGGGACAAAAAAAGTTGATCAGGATATTCCTAGTAATCACTTAAAACACTTGAGATGAAATAAAGCAAAAAATACAATCAAAGTTATAAAGCATGAGAAAAAGTGTGGGATAAGTGAGCAGTTAAGGAGCCTGGTCATAAACGGGGCAGCGTTTTAGCAGAGTGTTCAGCTCTACCACAGTCTGGTTGTAGTTTCGACGGCGAGCAGGTTTGACGGCAGCTTATTGCAGCTTGTTGGACTGGGAGTCAGTGTCGGTACAAGTTAGATCTGAAAGGGGAGCTGGCTTCTCTTATAGTGAGAGCTTCACAGCGTGTGTGGGGGTACGGGGCCAAAGTGTTTACACGCCTCACTGTAGGAGCTATAGTCAGCACCCATTATCATTCAACAAGCTCTTTTCAGGACCTTTTCAATAGCGGTGGACTGGGAGATGGCGATGCCTGAGTGCCACACACTGAAGCAGCATATTCAGGCTCGGTGTGATGTATCTGCAGGAATAAGAAAAAAAAAGAAAGAAAGAAACGGGCCCAGAAATGCAAGGTACATCGCCAAAAGCTGTTTTTTTAGCAGGGTTTAAATATTTTACAGTGGGTTTTTCCTTTAAGCAGAGGTAATGATAGAATAACAGAATTATTTATGCAGTCGCTTTGTTTTGTTTGTTGCACAATACAAAGGTCATTCTCATTAATAAAATATTTTAGTCTCGTTCTTGTTGCATTTTCATATATTTGGGCATGAAAACAAAAGCAACTTACGCATAAGATAAATAGGAAGAAGGGAGCAAAGGAGGAGGAGGTGGGGGGACCAAGAAAAATGGCAAAATGTAAAGGCAAGAGTAATTGAAACAGAGAGAGAGCGAAAGCGAGATGGAGTGGGTGAAAGATGAGAGACCGAGAGAGAGCGGGTGAATGATGGAGGTGCCGTCAGTGCGCGAGTCCTGGTCTCTTGCTCATTAAGACAGTAATTCAAGCAGGGGATTAGAGAGTCAGACTCATGCGGCGAGCCCACTGGCTGCTGATGATGAATGGTGGCTACGGGCCGCGCCATGAAACCCCGATGATCGCCGGTACTGTACATGAGGAAATGGAAAGCTTGGGGAGGGAAAGGTAAAGAAAAGGTAAAGAAGAGACAGAGGAACGGGCACAGAGGGAAAGAAAGGTAGATAACGATGTGTTGCAGTGCAGAACAGAAATCCTCAAATTTGAATTCCCCAATGCAATAAAAGCCCGCTGTTTGGCTCAGTTGTGTAAAACTCTATGATCATCTTCTGTCCATTACCTGTAATGGACCCAGAGATCCCAGTGCCACGAGGGTTTCGAGGAACAATTTCAATAACAGTTCTCGAGTTCTGTCTTGAAACGATAAGGTGCGCGAGCAGACTTTCTGGCTTTTAACGGCTTTAAACTCAACTGCCCAGGAAAAGTATTTTTTTTTATCTTTCTTTAAGCTCAGAACCTGATTGACAAGTATTTGAAAGCGAGTGGGAGAGTGCGAGGAAGAAAAAGACAGGGGAGGACAAGAGGGAAGGACAGAAACAGAAAAAGAAAGAAGGGGGTGTTGGGGGCTGGCTGGTGAGAAAGATACCCCCCCTCCCTCCGAGAGAGAGAGGAGAAAAAAAAAGGAACAAATTAAATATACATGAAAGGTAAGCAGCTTACTTCCTGAAAGATTTCACACTTGTGCTTGCAATTCCCTCCTGAACAAGACGGAGCAACTTCCAGCCCCTGGAGGCCGGGAGCAGAGATGCTGTTCATTTGTGACAGTGCAGCCCCTCAGAGTCTGTCACCGCCTCAGGAGCCGTCGCTCGGCATGTGACGAAAACCTTGACGACGCTCAATTATCTCACCCTTCTGAGGGGAGGGGGGTGGGTTAGCCTTTAAGAAGACATGGTAAATATTTACAGCAACACATCTGCATGACCAACATTACAACTGCATAATTAACAGATAATGTATCTTAGTCACATCCTCCCTCTTGATGCGATTTCGCTTCCACACGTCATCTGGTGCACGATAACCGTCCCATCCTTGTTTAAACTCGTGCAGTTTTACCCAGGGATGTGACAGAAGGTAAAGTCGACTAATCTCAATTTACTGTTCGACATCTTTCTATTTGTGAAGCGGAGATAACCCATCTGTTTAACTCGATAAAAATTATACTGTATATCAGAATAAGGAGCAGCGATTTGCATAAAAAAGGGGCATAGTTTCAAGAAAATTGAAAAATAAAAATGTCTGGGAATCAGTGTGGTCCAAAAACAATAAGCCATCATGACTTTAGATACATTTTAGAAGAAGAGGAAGGACACAGAAGTAGAGGATGAACAAGAAGAAGAAGAAGAAGGACAAGAAGAAGACGAAGAGGAGGAATTCTAACAAATACAGTAAATACTGTATATCGCCCCCTCAAATCTCAACATTTTAAAGCTACTACAAGGAACTTTCATTTTGTGTTGATATCAGCGCCCCCTGTGGACAAAAGCAGGATCACCACCACCCTGTGTTGTAAAGATCTTTGCTAGCACGTTTTGGAAGCAAGTGAAAGAAGCACGCGACTCATTTTTAATGCTGTTTTTCTTTTTTAAACACCTCATCGCTATGTTACACATAAGGCTGCGTTCACCACCAAATCCAGCGATGCAGCACCTTCCTGCAGGGCTGTGTGGAGGTGTGGACGGGTTTATTTGTGCTTTAGAAGGAAACTGCCGTGAAACAACCGCTTTGTTCTACCGCCGGTCGCTCTCTTCATTCACTCTCTACGGCTCGCTCGACCACCGCGGCTCGTTTGCTCTCTCTCTTTTCCTTTCGTCTTTTTTAAAATGAGCCGGGAAGCCGACAAGAAGTCTAATTTAACTTACATTATCAAACGAAGAGAGATGGCCCCTCGTCCTAGTAACATCTTTGCACTCCTTCATGCTACAACGCTACGTGTAATCTAAACATAGGCTCTTCGATCTGCATGCCATCAATTGTTTTCGTCTGCCACCGGGTCGATGGCAGGCCTTTAGAATAACGATACAGAAATAACCAATATTCTCGCTGATGGTCTCGTTTGCTTATGTAGGTCACACAGGCGTCAGTATTAAATTGAGACTGTTTCATACCCAGTTAAAAACTCCTCGTAGCTGCTTTAATATAGATACAAGAATTGATTGCCCATCACAGCCTTTTTAATTCCAAATAGGTTAGTGACAGACAAACTGCATTTATTTGCTAATGCACGAAGTTTCATGGACAAACTTAACCAGGCTTTGAACAACTGACCTTGTTATTGCGAGGCAGAGATTCTATCCACTAGATGACAGGTACGGATAGGACAGGGAACAAAAAAGGAAAACAGACTTTTTGACAGCGTGATCGATGGTGTGAGAACTGTGGCTTTTTACGGAAGCGTGATATAAATCATTTTCAAGCTGTTCGCAATGCCTAAACCTTTTGTTGGAAACTCTCCCTATTGTTCTTGGCAGTTCACAACTTTGTAAAAGACAGGCCAGGATTTGAACAAGAGTCAGCTTGAGAAGCAGCTGCTTTACATATTGAGCCAAACACCCTGGTAGCAGTCTGGAGAGGAAAACAACTAAAGGGAGCCGTGAAAAAGGTCTATAGCCATTCTGACAAGAACCAGCAGGTGAACACAGGTGTTACTAATGACATTAATGAAGGTCCTGTTCCATTTAAGTGTAGCAGAGTCTTTCCAGTGATCCAGCGTGAACAAAAGCAGGACCCTGGCTCTGTTAGACCTAAATGGAACAGAACCTTCATTAATGTCATTAGTAACACCTGTGTTTACCTGCTATTTCATGTTAAAATAGCTGCTGTTAAAAAGGTCTATTGCAGCTCTACATTTCGCTCTACAGCTCTACATTTTGTATGTATGTAAATGCATGTGCTATAGTAGTACCATATGGTCAATATAAGACACTTCTAGCGTAGGGAAAAACATGAAAGGAGAAAGAAATCATTTCAGCAAATACAATACAGTTCCACCACTATGTGCTTGGACTAAGTACAAGTACTAAGAGAAGTTGATGTGGCTGAAGTAGTTGAAATAGTTGCTGAAATAGTAGTAGTGCTAGTTGCAGTAGCCGATGTAGTATCAGTATTAGTATGAGTAGTACTAGTAGTAACAGCAGTAATAGTATTCATTGTAGTATTACATTGGGGAAACACTGCTGGGGACTAATGTGACTGAGAGTATTTTAACTTGATTTAAAGGTCAAACCAACACTCCAATGGTCTACAATATCCTCAGCATAGTCTTACATCAATATCTGAAATACTTATAACCCGAACTGACATTTAAGGTGGGGAATGAATATTTGAGCAAAGGCAGGTAATCAATACACATTTCCAATATGTGTAAATTAATACAGTTTTGAAAAATGCACATATATATTTGAAGAGTTCATTTGCAAAAACAGATATTTCCAATTGTATTGTAGTCTTGTTTTTTTTACTTTCTTTCTTTCTTTATTCAGATAGTAAAAATCAAAAACTCAGAGTAGCAGCCTCATACATAGGCCGTATTGTCTTTTGCAGAAGAACTCTCCATTTGTTGTTCATAGTGGTGTTTGTTCACAGGAGTTTACAGCATACTGTGCCAACCTTTTTTATTTGCCACTGCATTACATTACTGATTCAGTGAAGAATAATAGCTGGCAACGGCCCAACTGAAGAGAATGTCAGCTATGGAAGGGAGAACAGCTGAGGGAAATGCAGGCTTATTTACAGAAAGAATATCACTTTGATCACTGGGGTGATATGGCACAGAACTAAATAAGTTGCATGGGGGTTAGAGAGATGTCCTTGGTTGGGTTGCTATGGTGATATAAAAGTGTGTGTGTGTGTGTGTGCGTGTGTGTGTGTGTTTCAGGAAAAGACAGGGAATGTGAGAGAGACATGTCACAGAAAATGACAATGTGTGAGTATGTGTGTGTGTGTATGTGTGTGTGTGTGTGTGTGTGTGTGCGCGTGCGGCAGACTTACAGGGGATGGTGCGTAGGTAGAGGTTATCTCTTATGATCTGCTGCAGCTTGTGGTCCAGGGAGCCCTTCTGAAACTGCAGACTGAGGTAGTGGCGCAGGTCTGTGTTCAATACCTTTCCTGAAACAACAAAGACACACACAGTCAGGGTCAAGGCTCCCATAATCTGTTTTTATTTATACTATGCTACTGCTACAACTACTACATCTGGGAACATATGTTGAAACACGGCAGAATGAGGCCGATCAGCCCACAAGAAAACGACGCTTGATTCAAGAAAATTCTGTAAACAAATCGATTAGCGCTGGAAACAAGTGGGATTATCTCGTCCCACTAGCAGTTTTCTCACTTGTTTGAAGAAAAACAAGATTTTAAGAGTGAACATGAGACGAAATCACTTGCTAAGATAGAGATTTTTTTGCAGTGTAGTGTTATTATGGACCTTTTTCACAGCAGCCATTCTGACATGAAATAGTAGGTAAAAACTTACTAATGACATTAATGAAGGTTCTGTTCTATTGAGGCTCAGAACCATAATTAACGTCACCTGTATCAACCTTAATTAGTAACACCTGTGTTTACCTGCTATTTCATGTCAGGATGGCTGCTGTGAAAAAGGTCTATTATTTGAAAGATAATGAACAATAAAAAAAAAAAAATCAGGTAACGTTTTCCTTTTTCCAGCATGAATATACAGCATTCCCATATAAATATATTCAATAAAACCTGCAGGGCAAACATGGAGGTATAAAAACATACTCAATGCACATATATGCAACAAAAAACAGGGCAGATTGCCAGATTAACAGTTGTCCCTTTGCAAAGTTGTACATATGCAGACTGTAGCCAAAGACTTCAGTCAAAATGTGCACAGCTGGAACTAGTTAGGCTAATTAGGCAGCATTTGAAACTTCACATTCTCAGAATTAATTTTGATTGCCACTGATACAAAGGTTTTTTTTTTCCTCTTTGATTTGTCTTACCAGAAACTGCCTTCCTGGTTGGAGGTCCTCTAATATTACATGTCCAAAAATGTTATTAATTCAGACGAAATAACAGCAAAAACAACACATTTTAAATCCAAACTGCATGTCACCGCTGTCAGGTGAAATCCTCCTGACTCTAATTTTCTAGATTTTCATGTTTTCTCTGCAGCTGAGGGATTACATCGTCCTGTATGGGCAGAGAAAATTCTATCATCCTTGTGTTTATGAAACCTTTTCAGACCCCAATTGGATAAATGTAAAGCTAAAAAGCTAAAGAAAAGGTCACGTTAAAAACAAAGAGCAAAGCCGCTTTTCTTAGCTTCTGAGAAGTTCACATTTTGAAAATACAAGGTTTTCAGAGAGAGAGAGAGAGAGAGAGAGACACCTGGTCTTTCCAGGTGAGTCCATGTGAAAGCTGCAATCCCTTGTTGACTTCAGTTAGTAATTTCAGTTTGATCACTAAGGGAGATGTAACTGAGGGAAACAGGTCAAAGGAGGATTTTGAAAGCCTTGATTTTTTTTAAGCTTTGATGATTTCTCTTGTTAAATCCACCTCAGTCATGAAGGGTCAGTAGGGACGAGAGGCGCGAGACAGGTTTAAGAGGGGCTTTGAAACACCTGAAACACGAGTTTTGGAAAAGTACTTTATCAAAAACTTCATATCGTGATGTTCTGAATAATTTGTGTGAAAATTATCTGTCAAAAAAAATGTCAAAACTAAACTGGACTCAACAAAACTGTCATCGCCGCCTGCGCTCATCTGACGCGGCAAATCAAGAATCCAAACTATGTGACAGATGATGGAACCATGTTCCCGCTAAGTGTCTTTACAGCTTCAACAACCAACTGCTAGCCTCCAAAAAAAAAAAAATCTTTTTTCCACCAAAGACGTGCGATGCCACAACCTCAAAACAGAGGCACCAGAGATTTTTTTTCAAGAGAAAAATCTAAAAAGGATGCTGCCTTTGCTCTCGGCTCCCAGAAGCCTTTGTAAAAACAAAGGAAGTTCATGCAAAGTTTGAAACAGAGGAAGGCTTGAGAGTCCTCGTACGCAGGCAGGGAAAAAGTTTCTCTGTGAGAGAACATGACGAGGAGTTTGGAAAAGAGGGAAAGATCTTCAGTGTCGGCCTGCCCTCAGCTTCGGCGTCAGCCTCATCTCGACAGTAGGGGGAGAGGTGGCTTTGAAACAGTTTGACTGCAGAAGAGTAATCACTTTCCTCTCTCTCACGCTCTCTCTCTCTCTCTCGCTCGCTCACGCAGACCACACTCGGCTCAGCGTGACTCCTCTCCGCGTGGCAACGAATACCAATCAGCAGGGCTACAGATGAAGCTTTGGTACTGTAGATGTACTGTACGTGCTAATAGAGAGGAGCAGTGTACTTGACTAGGATGGAGTGATGGAATAATGATGAGCACTGGGAATACTTCAGCAAGCTCTCTCAACCCCCCAAATCCTCCGCTCCTCCTCAGCTGACAGTAGAAACCAACACAGCCCATTAGGGTGACAGCGCGGTGATCCTATTATTCTGTGCACTGAAGTTACTCACGCTCCAACTTTGGATGCCACTGTTGACTCACATCAGAATAGATGCTGGGTCTCTTCATAAAAAATGCCCCTCATGTCCACGGGCCCGGGCGCCATCTGACGCTGTTTTAGGAGCTGTCATCCCGACGGGCCTGCCTTTTCTGAATAAAGGTTGCGTACGCTCCGTCTGACTCTCTAAAGAGGAGCGCATCACAGCTGGTCGAGCAGACAAACAGACAGACGCTGGGGAACGCCGGCCCAATCTGGCAACCCTGTCTCAAAACTGTCCCAGAATCCCCTTTTTGTTCATATTCAGCTCTCACACGGGGGAATCAATAGGAAAACAAGGCCTTACACCGACCAAAATGTGGTCCATATGCTTTTCTGAAGGCTTGTGACGCAGCACGCTGGAAGGAATTTGACAGAACTATTTTAAATTGGCCGTGGCTTATAGCTACAGCATCTAACTTTTTTAACATGACCGGCAATAACCCCTAACTGCCCGATTTTCCCTCAAATTTACACTTCAAAGTTAGAAAAAAAACTTTTTTTCCCATATTATACAACAATTTCACATATAATGCCTCATTGAAGCTACACACTTACACTGAGTGAAATATTCAAAGCCAAGATGCCATTGTTTTATGGCTGCAGCATTACATCAAATAGAAAGTGTCTCTAGATGTTTTATGCATCATTTTCTACACACTTCCCTGTAATTCAGCAGGACATATTTGGTGTCTTCGGAAACCTTGGGATCTCCACTAGAATTGAAAATAAAGTTGTGTGGGTTTGAACAAAGCTTGGCACTGCAGTAATGATGAGCTCCCTTATGGGACCACCTGGTAGTCAGGTGATAAAGAGGAAACACATGATCGGTCTGTGTCTGCCTGTGGTCCTGGACATACATACTGTATGCCTAAGTCCCCGTGTTTGTTCAGCTGTCATTTGCTTTTCAGACATGTTCAGACATGCAGCAGCATGTTCAAACATTTTCAGACGTTGTCCTGGGTGTCACTTGCAGTCAGACATTTTTTTTTTTTTTTTTTGATCGCTGGCTGGCTATGTCAACCTCATTTCACTGATAAAACTACTGACCCACTGAAACCCATGAACCTACAGACGGGTCTTTATTCTGACATGTTTTATTTAATACTCTGAACAAAATTCTCTTTATTTCTTTCAAATACATGTTTAAGAAAACTACTTAGCTAGCTACTTCAGCCGATGAAGATGAATTGTTTTTGTTGTTGGAAAGCACAGAACCTTGTCTAAAATAAACGAATAAATAAATTTAAAAAGTATAAAATGAGAGTTAGAGTTTGGATTCTTTATTTATTTATTTAAGTATTTATTTATTTTTTGACAATACTTTTTGCCTTTTGTTTAATATTTTTGAGAAGAAATGAAGGGAACTTTGTTCAGAGGGATAAATAAAACTTTTTTTTTTGTATCCA
>OMKZ01017784.1:35647-57054 GCA_900302535.1 Neoniphon sammara | reverse complement strand
CGGGAGAGAGATTTTGCAAGGGGCACTGGCATTTACTAAAACAACATACTGTAAATGTTACACACTGTAAATTAAAACTAAATAGGAGTAGGTATAAATCTGACAAAGATTGTGAGGAATGTAAGGAATGCAGAGGGTCTGTCACAGGTTTTCCTTCATATGGGACCTTGTATTTTATTTTAATTCTAGCATTTTTGTACATATGCTACTGTTTATTTTGTGGTTTTGATTGGTTTTATCCTCTTGGGGTGTGTGTCTCTTTCACTTTACCCATAGCCAAGATTATTTTATTAAATGGAAAAGTGGCAGAAAACAATTCTTTCCCAATCTCATTTTATTTGCAGGGGATTCAGTGTTTTCCCCCCCTTGCCCGTCCTCTTTTCCCATCTTTCTTTGCGTTTTGCACACAAGGTGAAATCCACACTGGCGAACACCTCATTTGTGTTCAGCCGTGGGTCTTTGCATTGTGTGTTTGGACCAGAACAAGCCCTCAGGTGAATGCAGCACAATTTGGAGTGGGTCCCATTTCTCTGACTCACTGGATCAGTTTGAGAGAGCGCGTCGGTGGTTAAAGGGGAAATACCACAGGCTTATTAATTGACAGGCGCACAGCATATACAGTACGCTCCGATATCAGATTCTGCTCTTCAGGAAGCAGTTGTCTTAAGCTGACAGCAGACGGAGGAGAACACAAAGAGAAAAGGAATGAGACATCCAGGTCGCTGCAGACACACCCTGCTTCCCCGGGACGGGCCCCACTGTGGTCTATGTAGCTCCAGGGCTGCTAGATACCGAGAGAGGGAATTTGCTCAGATGTCACAATCCTCTGGTGAAGGGGGCTGTTTGCAATCAGTATACTTAATTATGTCTCATATCATGTTGACGAGTTTCAACCCAGAATGAGATATGCATCAGCTGAATGTAACACTCTCACAAAAGGATTGACTGCTGCAAATTAAAACCACAGACTGTATATAAAGACCAATTATGACGTTTCTTGTAGGTAAAAGGTAACTTAAGCCTTTGATTGACAGACCGGCTCCCCTGTATTTTAGATATGTCAGAGTATGAAGTTTGAGTTATTGCTGCAAATTGGTACTTTTATTTTGAAAGGACAGCGCAGGTAACTTAAGTCCTTGATTGTGACAGCAGCACTTTTCCAGACTGGATCCCTTATATTTAACTTATTCCAACTCATTCCAGCTGTTTTCAGTAACTTTCTTCCAATTATAATATAGAAATTGTGTAGAAAAGTTTTCCGTGTATGTAGACTGCAGCAGGTGGAAAAGCTACAAAAATGTAGAATCCTGACAGATTGAACAGACCAGTCTGAGCTATATTTACATTTTTGTGTTGCGGTACCTTTTACTGACATCAGAGATTATTCCCATATTTTCTATCTTACCTAAAACCACACACTGGCACACACAGCCAACATCACACTGGAGAGTGTTGTTGGCTGTTGATTATCTGTAGATATTCATAACCTTATTCCCTGCCTCCAGGAATTCAGAAAAAAAAATAATTTAGTTAGTGTGAGTTTCAGCAGGGAGGTTTACTGTCCCATGATGGCTTAAATGCTGTTAAAGAGGCATAAAAATAGAAAGTATTTAAGTGAATATTAACACAAAATGGTAGCTTTGGTATAAAAATATCTGCACTGACAAACCCAGAATAGACAAATATAATATCTGCTGGGGACCTTTGCTGTAATTGTAAAATAATATTAATAAAACTAGCATGTAATTTAAAAAGGGTGAGCTTGGGAATAATAAGGTTCTGGCTACCTTTTTTATTATTATAATAACTGATTTATCCACATATTCATGATCTTTGAATGCTTGAATTCCTTGTGGCTGTGAGGTACTATTATTTATTTATTTATTCACTTAGCTATCTATTCTTCTTCTTCTTCTTCTTCTTCTTCTTCTTCTTCTTCTTCTTCTTCTTCTTCATTTACAAAAGAAGCATTTTGAAGTCAAATATTTGTAAAAGACATAAAGTAGATAGCAGTTTTGCCAGCTGGTGGGTCAAATCTTTGATGCTGAAAATCAAAGAGCTGCAGCCCGGACAGAAGAGACAACATACAAGTGCCAAAAAAATGTTTCATCTCAAAAAATTGGCATGATAATCCACATACATTGAACTCCCCACAGAGGCTGATTGTTAGTTCATGACACTGAGCAGGAAGGGGCAGAGGCAGGAGGAGGAGGAGGAGGAGGAGGGAGAGGGAGGAGAGGACTTGGACCGAAATGCGTTTCATTTTGGGGAAAAAGTTGGACTGCGCCCGGACTGTCGTCTTCTTCCCCCCCAGCTCACTGTATTGACAGAGGCTGTCAGCGGCTCCATTGACATGCAAATGGGACAGAGGGGGAGGCGGCAGTAGGAGGGAGCGACGACAGGAGCGACTGTCTCTTTTTTTCTCCCACTTTGTTGTCTCCGCTGAACATTACGGGCTTCATGGGACCCAAACCGGACCAAATACCGCTTTTCGTCTGAGTCGACACTTGTGGATGTTTCTCTTCGAGGTTTGTCATATTTTATTGGCTGGTTTCCTCACATACAACTGGGTTACATGGCTGGTTTCTTTACTGCGTATCTGAGGCGATGAGGTCTGTAAAGCATGAGGACTAAACCTGGGTCTCTATTGAGTTAAAGTGCCTCTCTCTCACATGGAAATAAATCACTGTAATACTCCTGTAATATTATTATACGGACTTGCAGCGTCTCTGTGATACTCGCTAGTGAGTTTACAGTGATTTAACCGCACTTTTGCTGTTTTTGAATCACCAAACCCGTGTTGAAACTTAGTTGAAGTGCCTCTCTGTGATCTGCCTGTCTGTGGGGATCAGCAGTGAGTTTGTAGTGACTTCAGTGTGCTTGCTGGTATTTGATTTATCATTGAAACTGCTTCTCTGGTGGCTGGTGTTCTCTGATCTCCCTGATGAAAAGTCACTATAATATTCTTACCAATAGTATTCCTCGTAGGGACTTATAGTGTGGCTGTAGTATTCAACAGTCAGTTTATAAGTGACCTTATGGTACTTTGGGTATTTTACTATTTTATATCTCCAGAATGGGAAATCCTATTGGCTAATATTCCTATAGTATTCCTGTAGTATGTTTGTGGTGCTCAATAGTGGCCTTATTGATACTGATAGTCCAGTATTCCTATAGTTGTACTGTAATGGTCAGTGGTGACTTTATAGTGACCTTATTAAACTATTTGTATAGTTGAAGTGGCCCTCCCTAATCCCTTTAATGGGAAAAAAAGATCTTTGGTACTCAGTGCTAAGTTTATATTCACCTTATCATGGTAATATTTCAAGAATATTCTCATAGTTTTGATATAGGGACTTGGAGTCTGCTGTGATATTAAAATAATTTTATGAAATGTATTATAGGATCACTGTGTAAATGTGCTGATCTCTTACCAGGTCTCAGAAAAGTTTAGTGTAACCGTCTTGATGTCTGCGAGAGATTTTTAAATTTGAAAAAACAAGACAATTAAAGGAATTCTAAGGAAAATGCAAATTGAAAATCTAATAGAAAATGACCTTACATCTGATGCAAATTAGGCTGCAGCCACTGGGAAATAAAGCATGCCCAAGTGAAAATGTTCTCGGCAGCATGCAGCTTAGCCTAAGGCTTAACCTAAATATTTAAGACGACAAGGGTTCAAATTGAGGCTATTTAGCTGTGGTAAATCTGGTGAGAAAGTGGAAACTTATTAATAGAATACAGTATAGACTGTTGAGGAATGTGTTACAATGATAATACATTGCCAAAACAAAGCAGCAGCCGCACAGAAGGACCTTGTGTTGAGTATTAACTCCCAGCCTTGATCAACTGCATGAATTTGACTGTGATTTGTTTACAAGACAACCAGTGTCTTCAGGGTTTAGATGGCTTTGACCCAGCAGCTCCCAAACTGAGGTCCAGGGGCCCAAAGAGGTGTCCTGGCAAAATGAGGATTAGTTGAAATTATGAGAGAATGTATAAAAATGTTTTGACCAGAGGTTTCACTTTCTCCACCCCACCCACAGCGCAGACAGACAACAAAACACTTCTCAGATTGAGGCTCCTGGGACAAATCCATGTTCAAACCAGGCTCTGTGGTCTGGAGTGGCTTTGACCCCTGACATGGAAAAATGTGAGAATCCCAAACTTTTCCCCTCTTTTCAGTGTGATCCATTAATGAATCACTGATTACCTGCTTAAAATTGTACTCAGTGACTCTGCATTTTATTACCCGGTATCCTGTTTGATGAGTTACTTTGTATTAGTTTGCCTTCAAAAGCTAGACTTTTTTAGAGAAAGGTCCAATAAAAGGATATCAGTATTATTATTATTAAAACAGGCAAAGGATATCAATCAATATTGACACTGTTATTGGTGCTGAAAAGGGCTAAAATGGAGTGCACAAGACTAATTTCCTATACCAAAAGTCCTGAATAACATGTCAGAAATAAAAGCAAATCGTCTTGAATTTCTCCATTTTTTGACGCACAGAAGCCTGTGATTCTCAAATTGTGGGGAAAAGAAGGATTTTACATCAATTTTGTCCAGTGGCCCCAAACTAATAGTCCAAATCTACATGAAAGTAATTGATTGATCGATAGTCAGTCTCAGTCTTAACTTTCATACTTGGTATCGGCATTGAAGAAGTGGTATTGCCGCGTCCCTAAAATAGGCTGTTATGTGCAAAGTTTGTGGTGTTAATCTCACAGGGATGATTCAGTGTTGTCCTACAAACAAGTTCAGTAATCCAACAAGTAGAAGAAATCACTTATTTTTTCCTCTGAAGTGTCTGTGGTCAAATCTGACGCCCTTCAGCGTTGATTCACTTTGTAGTCGTGCTGATGCCTGTAAAGTTGATTCTGGGTTGATTCGGTGTCAGGTTGCTCTCTGGGTAATGACTGTTTCCCCTAATTTCTAATCTTACCATATGTAATCTGCTCCCCAAATGTGGAGTCTGTGCTCTGTGTGAGGCTGATGAGCGCGTCCCTGCAGTTGGAGTATGAGCGCTAAGCTCGCCCGTCTGTCCGTCTGCTTGGGTCCCCGGGGAGCTGATTAGCGGAGCACTATGCTGCTGAGGTCAGAGTTCACCAGGTGTGTAATGGGCACATAGTGAGCCTTAATAGGCTCGGGGGCAGCAGGGGTCCATTTAAAAGGCTCCGGAAACAAGACACTGTACCAGAACTGGTTATTAGATTTGTCTGTCAGCTGGTGAGATGGTGCGTGTCATTATGGGTGCTGGTAGTCAGGTGGAGTTGCTGAGAAAAGCTTATGCCCATGATGCTTTGTGAATCAAAATCAATGCTGTTAAAGCTGTCACGTTTACTCTTTTGGGGCTGTGTGACACTTTAGTACGTGTTAAATCTGCCATATTAATGCTCTGATGAATTTTCAAGGGACGTTATCACTTTGGAATCAGATCTGCACATTTAAATTTTAAAAGCAGCCTCGGGAGGCGAAATAATTGGACAAATCCAAGGATTAGCGCACTATTTGTCATAGCATTGCTGCCTAGTGAGGCATTGGAAGCGCAAGTGAATAGCTTGGTGGCATAAGAAAAGGAGCTTTCTTTGGTCTTTTTGCCTTGCGGGGGCTCTAAAACTCCTTTACTGGTAGCTTGAAACAATGGACTCTTGTGGCTGTGCACGGCCCCTCGCTCTTTCACAGAGACTGCATCTGCTGTCATTAAGTTTTCTCAGTGCCAAGGATTAAAGAAGTGGGAAAAATATTGGTGTTTGGTCGTTTCTTTCAGGAGCAATATGAAAGGAGACAAAGCGGTGGTGCAGTAGGGGTAGACTGTGTGTGTGTGTGTGTGTGTGTGTGTGTGTGTGTGTGTGTGTGTGGAGGGGTTGGGGGGCAGGTTGCTCTGCCCCTCAGCTGACACTCTCAGTAGGGTTAGTCCTCTCCAGCTGGAGACTGTGGCAAGGCAAGCAAAGACCCCTCCCTCTTGCTCCAATTTTAGTGTGTGTATGTGTTGTGTACAGTTGCACAGTTGTAGACTTGAATTCTACAGGAGTCATTAGCCTAGCTCCATCAAAGTGAAAAAATAAACCTTACAGTAACCCTGAAGCTGTCTTATTTACACACTGTATCATATATTTGAAATGCACGTCTTGGAACTATAGCTGCTGAACACATGTTCAGTGGTTCTTCAGCAGCTTTGGAGTTGCTTTAAGATTTATTTTTTAACTTTGAAGGAACCAAGCTAATGACTCCTATAGACTTCAAGTCTTTATGCTAAGCTAACACTAAATGCTATCCATTTGAGCCAAACCAGTGAACGTAGAGAGGTGAAAATGGTATCAAACATCTTGTCTCACTCTGAGTAAGTCGGGAAAAGGATATTTTGCCCAAAATGTTGGAGTATTCCTCTAAAGTGAATCAATTTGCATTATGTCTATGTTTGTTAGACAAATAGAGAAAGAAACAAATGAACAAATCTGTCTGTTTGTCCATCTGCCCGTATGCATGGTCTGGATGTGTAAGATTGTTCCCTCTAATAACCACATGTGGTATTATTCTGCTGTGTCCGCTCTCAAGAGGTTGTATGTGTACGAGAGGCTGAATGTGAATGTGTGCTAAAACAGCCCACGGGTGGTGAGACTCATTGTGAGACACCGTTAAAAGGGTAGGTCTCTCCTAGAGGAACACAAGGGGCCTTTTCCCACTCAGTGGTCCCGCACAATGACCCAGGACAGAGCTGATGATTATGATTGCCTGATTGGCAGAGGTCTTCAAACTCTGCAGCAGTTAGGAGCGTCTCCCTCCTTCTTGCTGGATCTTCTAACAATGTTGCATTGCACAGCTAAAATGCCCGAACAAGTGATTTATCGATGAACCGAGTTTTCAAATATAACATGAAAAAATATGATGATGCGGTGAGATACTTGACCATGATTTCAGTGCATTCTCATGAGTGTAACGTATTTTCTTAAAACACACCGTTGAAATGTTCAAGGCAGATTGTTCCTCTAGTATCAAGATGTTGTTTCTTAAGGCATAACTCCATCCATTTTCAAACTAGACGCTCTTCTTCGGTGTTTTTCTGTCATACCTATCACTCCTGACCACAGTTTTTTGAAGCAGTTGATGAGATTTTGGTCGGAATTGGTAACTATGACGGAAAATGGTAGAAAATTTAGGGTTGAGGTCGAAAACTTGTCAGTGTTGCTATTTTTTGCAGTCTAAGGCAAGGGAGTTATTTTGTGGTACTTTCAAAACCTCAGTTTTTGATAAGACCTAGCTTTGTTTTGAAATTTCTGGATTCAGATTGTGTACGATAGACTCAAAAATAAAATATGCAAGTCATCTCGAGAGAGGCTGGAGATGAAACAGAAAATAGAGAGATTTAGGACATGCAGACTCTCACACAGTAGTGCCTAGCAGAGGAGCCCAGAAAAATATCATCCTACTAAGTTCTCTGTGGCAGCTGTGGCTTGGCTGTCTCTGTTTTATAGCTGGCATTGCAAATGATAAGATGTGCTCATTGTGTACCAGGAATACCTAAACACCGTTGTCCTCCAGATGTCTGATATCATCGCCCAGGCCATGAGACTCTGAGTGTCCCTGCTGAGAGGATTTAATATACGGCTATTTTTCCTGCATTTCTGCTTCCTTAGACACGCAGAAGACTCACAGGAGAGACAGGGCAAGGAAAGTGACAAAACTTGTTTGCAAATTTCTTTTAGCCAACAGGATGCCAGTGTTGTCGACTAGAGTATTAAATAACTTCACTAACTTTTGGGAGTTTGGCCTGTTGGTCATCCTACCCAGTCTGTGATCAGAGCATGGACAATTTGACAGCAAAATCATCTCAGTTATTCCAGTAGACGACGTTTTCTGATGTGCATGCTCACATATGGAAAGTTATCATGTTCCCAGGGCTCTATATTCCCTCAGTGTAATTTTATCAATACACCATTTTATGTTATTTACTGAACATGTAGGCTACTGGAAGAACTGATTCACTTCTCACACCAATTGGCCATAACAGGGTGTGGCGGTGGGCATAATTTTGGTGAATATCATGTGGAACTTGCGTTATCTTGGCAGTTGCATACTGTTGGTGGAGGTTTGCAGTTTCCTGAGTGCTTCCTCATTTTGGAAGTGAGTGAAGTTAACCTGACAGCTGAAGTGTTTGTATCTAAATATCATAGAATGCACATCAATACCAAGGTTTGATTACTAGGTGACCAATGGGCCAAACTCCAAAAAAGTCTGTGTCATCCTTTGTCATTGACAGGACAGACCTACAGGCTGCCCTTTAAATAACATGCAGAAGATTTACAACTAAACGTGTGCCACATATGAGTGGGATTGTACAACAAACTGTATCTATTTGAATGACAGCTCAGCCTCGATGTGGAGGCTCTGTCTCCATGATTGATGTGGTTTGCAAAGTATTCCCTCACTGATAAGGAGCAAATCAAGTTTTTCCAAGCTTTCAGGGGAAAATATGTTGGTACACAGAATATTCTGGCAAGAGTTCACCAGAGGGGCATTTTTCTTTTATTATGAATTTTATATTTCATGGTTGGTTTGTTGAAATCTTGTATATTCACTCAGATATTTCCTTATGATTTATTATGATTCATGCTATATGATTCATTGTTAGGCTATACTGAAAGGAATTACATGTCACTCACATGTTTAGCGTGACCCCTGGCCTACCTTTTTAGATGGCTGTCACATCTGTTTCATCCATCCTCTGGACCACACAAAATATTCATTATCAGCATTCAGGATTAGCCAACAGCTTGTCAGCCTCCCATACTTCTGCCAAAAACACGCAAATCCATGGTAGTGATTGTTGAAAGCAACTGATAAAATAATGCAGTAAATATATGCATTATGACATTTTTTCTAGCATATTGATGGCCAGTTTTTCCAACAGTAAATGGCTCCTCTCAGCTTCAGTCTGTGTCAGAGATTCTCTCAGAGATTCTCCCTGCAGCGAGCTAGCTAGCTAGCACTGAAACAGATCTTGGGATTAGTGAGTGGGTCAAAGTATTGTTTTAATCTGGTTTTGGCTCTCGGTCCCTGACGGAACTGGTATAGGGAAAGACAGATGGCTGAGTATGAGTGAAATCCAGGGTTGGAGGGAGGGATGTGTGTGTGGGTGGGAGGGGGCGGCAATCCCCCTCCGTCCTTGTGTCACACATCATCCCGTCACGTCACTGATCCCAAACAAGACCAACAAGGGAAGAGCCCTCCTGCAGGGAATACGGCCACATTGTTAAGAGAAGTTGAGCCAAAGCTGCTGTTTTTAGCTCTTCTGTTTTTCTAGTCCCTCTGGGGTCAGATTCAGGAGGTTTTTCCTTTTTTGGGGGGGGTAATTTGATTAGAGAAAACAATACTGCATGCCCAGCAGCAGCAGACTTCAACCACTCTGTTGCTCTACTGTAAGTCTGGATTTGTAAAAGAACAGAAAATCAGATTTTTTTATTCTTTGTTGTCGAGATCTGATCCTTTCACTGCTGGGTTAATGAGCAAAAATAAGCCTGTAGTTTCTTCTGAGCCGTACAAATATCAGACGAAAGTTAGAAATCTGACTGACTGTGCTCTCATCTTGTTTGGACAAACACAGAAAGCTCAGATCTGTCCCATAAAGGGTTAACAATCAGATCTAAATCAGCACAGTTATTTGTGTGTAGTGATTTCCACAGTGATATCCACAACTAATAATCTAATAACTTAATATCTATCTAATATTGGCAGTGTCAGCAATGTTGAAACATTTAATTTCATTTAGAAAGTCAGATGTAATTGGAAACGGTAAAGATGCCAATTCAGTGAAGATGCCAATACAAAATACCAATTCATCTCAATAATGGCAGTCCAGTCAATTCATCACAGTAGTTAAATCATTGTAAGTTACTTTTTTTGTTTGGTGTAACCCTCAACATGCCTTGGCTTCTACTCCAATTAGTGATTTCCTTCATTTTCCAGAATGACTTTTGACAGCCTCCAGAGAGCGAGTGTTAACTTGTCGCATTTAACTGTTTTACATGCAAGTGGAGAGAGTGATAGAGATAAGATAGTAAGAGGAAGTTGAGAAAAAGGGAGAGTCATCCCCTTATCCCCAGATGTTTACCATTGATATCTGAGATTTTTTTGTCCTGTTATAAAACATTGCATCTGTGTTGTCTTGATGACGTCACATTGTTTAGGTTTATCCAGTCATCCATGGGAACAAGAAAATTACGCCACCACAGAACAAAATGGACTCCTAAATGCAATGCACTAGAGTGTGTTTAGGGAGGATTTTTCCTTTAACATGGCTGGTTTTTATGTAATGCATCACCTGCATCTAAAGCTTCATATATAAGATATGAATTCTCCTTTAAAGTTGCGGCTAGACCAAAGGAAGTTACATCGCCGTGTGTGTTAAAAGCCCCAGAGCAGCATGTATAGTAAGAGAGGCTCCCTTTGTGGGGCTGCTCATACAAACAGAGGGAAAGCATGACCCACATAATAGGGAATGTACAGCAGGCACCACTGTAGCTCAGAGCGCTCAAGTTAATTTTAGTGCATTCATGTCCTGCCTCATTGCACAGAGGTAATGTTGTAGATTTTTTTTTTTAAGTCTCCATCCTGCGTGTTTGTCTCAGGTGGCTGTGGCGAGCGTTGCTGTGGAAGCTATATGAAGCTGGATATGCAGGCTATGACCTCTCGCAGTTTTTAGCTGGCTTCACGCACAATCTGTGCTGCCAGGTGTCTGAAGACATTTAATGACCTCCTCGGGGGGGGAGTTTTTCCATTTCTGTAAATAAGGATTATTTCAAAGCTAGCTTTTGAAGTGTGCAAGTGTGTGCACTGCAGCGTGTTATTTTTCGTGATTAGGGAAAAACATATGATGAAATATAAAATGCACAATCTTGTTTCTGAAAGGGAGAGAAGTTACAAGTTTTAAAATATAAATCAAGCCTTACTGTAGTATTGCTGCAGTCTCTGGAGTTGAATTTTTGAATACAGTATGTGTCATGAATTGACAGCAACATGAAGCATGAATAGATAATTTATCAACCCCCTATCAGATCAGGAAACTAAATTTATGTCCCTAAAAGTCTCCAGCTACTTTAAAACATTTTATTTTAACAGCCAAGTATTTCTTTTTTTTTTATAGAAAGGAACATGCGTATGATTGCAGGTTGGTGGCCAAAGTTGGTGCGAGAGCAGACAGACTTTGACAGGATTTATCTGGTGCCTGATGTTGATTTCCCACCTTCTTCCTGATTTACAGCAAGTCATATTTAGAGTCAAGTTAGTGCGTGAAAACTTACCGTGAGCAGCCAGACTTCTCTTTTCACTTTTGTTTTTGACAGGAGTAACTAATGGAAACTGTATGAAAAAGGCAATCATGTTGACACAGCGTTCCTTCCCTGACATCCAGGGCAAAGAACGTTTGCTTTTTTGCGGTATTTTTTTTTTTTTTTTTTTGGTTCAGTGAATGGGGTCACATCACTTCCCTCTTTCCCAGATGCGAAATTCTCACACTCCACAATAACTTTAATTAAGTCTTTGCTGGGCCGGTTGAATTCCTGAAAGGCCTCCTGTTGTATATATTGACAGGCGGACACTAGCAGCTGAATTCCTGGCATACTCGGGATATCAAGTGTTGTTTGGTGTCCTAGAAGATGTGCAGTTGTCTTCCCACAATCAGTCATGTTGACAGCCTTGACAGCTACCAAGTGGCTTTGACCTCAGCACTTCAGTGTGAAAGTGATGAACAGAACACAGTGTGTGTCATCGACTAGGATACATGTATTTATCACTTAAACGGTGTTTTGAATGGAGTAATTCAGTGTTATCTTATTAGCGTTCTGGTGGTTTGCTTAGCTGGCATACTCAGCGTGTGAACATCCCCGACATCATCCCACCAGACAGTACGAGTGTGTATTTGTGTGCTCGTATTAGACTTAATCATACATGTTAACAAAGAATCAGTAGCCTATAAATAGGAACATGCAGGGGTTTGTTGCTGCAGTGTGGACAGATACCCATCACCTCCCAGCTACAGGCTTCTTGTGCCTGTTGTCACATACTGTAGGCTTACACATGCATCGATAATAACTGTGTTTACCAGCGCAGAAACTATCTGTTGTGCTGTGAAACTGAAGCAAATGCCCATGTAGAGATAGGAGTTTTAATTATATCAACAGACCTGCTCTATAGGCAGAAATGACCTCATATGTCAGCTTAAATGGGTGGAGCCAAATAATGTGAAGCTGAAGCCCAGTGGAACAGGCAAAGAGAAGGTAACTAATATGATGAAGCCCATGAGCTGAAAAATGCAATCTAGCCGTTGTATTTCCTCCCATGTCAATTTCAACCCATTGTGAAGACAACATGGAGCCGGTCAGATAGAGCCGAGCTGAGGAGGTTCACAGATTTGTTTATTTGTGCTGCTCCTCATCCCCAAATGATAAGGATTTACATATTCACTAAATTCATGGTGAGAAATATTTCCAAAATGGGTTTGGAAACTTCCAAATGACGCTCTGTTTCAGATAATGTAAACACAGTCGTTTTTATCCAAGGTTTGTTTGCATGGGAATAATGAAAATTTGACACTGCCATCTAATGTTCTGGTGGTCTTTCCACAGACGCACCAACAGAGAACTATAAATACTCAGAACTCCACAGACAACTATGGTAACTGGACAGCAGCTCTTCTGTGCAGAGCTATAAATCAGTCTTAAAGCTGCAGTACGTAACATTTACATGTAAATAAATGCTTGTTATGTTCTAATGCCAAATAGGTTCAGTGATGATTAAACTTACATCACTCCAATAAGACTCCCTGCATTTTGCATGATTTCAAACATTGCAAAGCTAGTCTGTGGCGACATTCCTGCACTGGTGCACAGTTAACCTTTAGTTCTTTTACAGCAACCGCACTTTTCTGCTGGAATTGGATAAATAAAATTATAGCATCACTAATTACCTCGCCTGACAATTAAATTTCTCTCTCGAACTTCCCCCCCTGTTTTCCTTTGCACGTAAAGATTAAAAGGGATTCCCCTGAATGACCCGAGCAGCTTTGCTTCTGAGAAGTGTTTGTATACAGTAATTAAACCTCCGGTCTGCTTGGATGTGAGCGGAGGAGGGTCAGAGCGGGCATGTCATCGGGGTTAGGAGGCGGGCACCTCCCCTCACAGATGTTTTTTCTGAATCAAACCCGTGACTGTTCAGCAGACAGCAAGATATAACATGTTAGCTGTCAGAGAGATTTGCTCTGATTTGCTGTGTATGTTCCAGTGTCACTGAACCTCTGACAGCAGTGACTGACTGAACCAATGAGATTATATGCATGAGCTTACATGCATACAGTACCCATTATGTAACATTATGATGGACATGATGTAATTGGCCGTTATGCGCTTTAAACTATGATTAGTGCCTATGCAGAGTGGCTTAGCTGTCAGAGGGAAGCATGGTGGGTGAGAGCAATTATTACAGCGATGAAGTGGGCATCTCCCATCACAAAAATGTCTTTGAGTTTTGGGCTGATGACACCTCAGGCAGCCTCAAGAGCAAGTCGTGGCATCCGGGACGAAGGATAAACTGTTTAATATAGATCCTCTCATCCTATACACATGAAAAGAAAATATTCTGAATATCACCATGGAAACCGAGCTCAGGCAGCCAGCCAAAACAAACAGTAAGACAGATAACAGGCCTCTCTTTCTCTGATAATATCACTGCAATGCTGGCATTTTATTCATGTTTTCTTTAAATGGGAATTTTGTATTTGGAATATGTATAGATCCATAGGGTAAATGAGTGAAAAATGAGGATTTAGAAAAACAGTCTCATGTTGGTTTATTGTAATGTCCCTTGTTACAATGGGTCAGAAAGGCTTTCGTGGTCCACAATCAAGATAGTGCAGCAGGGAATGTAATAAAAAAGACTTAATGTGATTTGAAAAAAAAGACAAAGGAATAAAGACCAGCGAGCGGTCAGATACATTCCAGTGAGGTCAGACCTGTTGACCCCAGTCTGACCCCAGGCCTCTCCCTCCAGGAAGGTGAAGAAAAGACCAGAAGACCTGGGCTTTGACGAGCTATCCCATCATCCTGCCTGTGTGAAACTCCCTCTGACACCTGGGTCTCCTCATGAGTTTAATCAGCGTCCCAAAGCCAGTCCAGGTTTGGATTTGACTACACTGGAAAAAGAAAAAAAAAAGGAATTGCACAGGGAAATGGTGAACTTGCTGCTATTATTAATCTTTATTGAATCAGGCACTCTCATTCAGATTAAGATTTCTATTCCAGGAGAGACCTGAGACTGTTAAAGGGCTGAAGCATTAAATTTTTTCCTGTTTCATGGGGAATGTTGTGATGGTAAAATATTGTTTCTCCTCACTTCTTTAGTAAGATCTGTGCTACCATTTTTAACTGTTTTTTACAGTGAGATGACCTTTACAAATCACATTTTATTTATACTTTCTATTTACAAAACATAATTTTCCCAAATACTACAAAAATCTCTGTGTTGTAATGTTAGTTGTATTTTTATTGGCACATCCTTGTAAAAATGCCTGCACTTTTCCAACAAATGACAGGCTCTGTTAATTAATGGGACATAAATTTAATAAAGGGTAAACTAAAACAAGTAATTTTAATGCAGTTTAATAAAGTTTTGCAAAATACTTAAATTTACGTTAAATCACCTTTTATTTGCAGTTATTTTTACAGTGTAGCTCTTATCATGAGGTATGCCATCTATCTTTCCTGTCTGACCCCCTGCTCAGATAGTCCTCACTGCCAGGTAGGAAACAACTCGGCTATGAAACGGTGCTTCTGCAACGAGGAGTGAGTTGTTTTTCAGCGCTCAGCTTGTTAATAAGTAGTCCCCGAGGCCTCCTCCCTAAGCCATGTGAAAAGTAAGGGCTTGGCATTTCTTGTTTTTGAACCGGGTCCTGAGTTCCTGAAGGTTTGCACAAAGGCCCTGTTGCCTAGCTGCGTGTGAGGAGCCTTAACTGCCAGGCTTTGTGTGTGTGTGCGGGTCTGTGTCTCCGACTGAACAGGACTCTTCTGGAGATTCAACAGGAATGCGGCCGGGGGAGAGAATCCCCCCCTCCTACCCCCCTCTCCCTCCCCTCGCTTAATCTTATTCAATTTTCAGCTGGCAGGAGGGAGTCATTCAAATGTTACCATAGTGCATTAGCACCCTTTTCAGCTCGAGTGAAATGACCTCTCGAAAAAGTGCACGGACGAGAGGCCTGTGCCGTTTCTCTCTGGCATTCTTCAGTTTGTGTGGTCTCAATTTTAATTGCTGGGAGTGTTTAGTGAAATTCAAGGGAGTTTGTCAATTGCAAATCTCTACTCAACATTTCCTGTGATTTGACTTTTCTATTGCTCCTCTGCAGATACAATACAAAACTCTACTTTAGGGCATTTTTATAGTGTTGATTTCTTTGGAGTGACCAGAGAAATGAGGGAGTACTTTTTTTTTTTTTTCTCTTTCAGTCCTCTACCACTTTCTGAAACAGAATAATTCATTTCACATTTGTGTAGCCTCATTTTACACAGCACAAACTTGGGATACTTTACCAAACATTATGCTCATATTTTGTGTCAGTAGTGTGTTAATATTAAAGTATTTTGTGGTGAACTGTAAAACAAATATATGCACCCACGGTCTGGATATGGTTCAAATAGATGTCAATATTTTTGGTGAAAGTCGAATTTATAGGTGTGATTAGAAACTAAAATGATCACCTCATGTCCCATGAAATGCATTTTGCAGATAGATTGCATTGTATAATCACTGATATGAAACACTTCGTTGAACGACCTGAAAATACAATGTAGCCACGGTTAATTTGTAACTTATTTCAATTTAAGTTGAAAGGTTAATCCATTTCTCCGTCTGGATTCAGTGCTGTAGGCCTGCAGCACTGTAAATCTGTCTCATTGATATCATCTGTGTTACATTATCTCTCCCTCCTGTCTCTTTGGTCTCTGCTGTATTTTCAGAAATGATACACACCGTCATTAGAGTCGCTGTCATTGTAGATTAGACTCCAGGGATCACATTGGACATGCCTCTTCCTCTTCAGATTGAAGCTGGACAATGGCCGTTCAGTTGAAAACCTTGTTTTCGCTGTCTCTCATATCCTCTCTTTGTCTCAGGTTGCCAGTTTGTATGTTTGGCATCGTAACGTCCCTCTACAAGAGAACGACCACATTCACAACGCGCTAATCCTTTTCACGGGTCACACTGCTTATACAGCATTAGCATCCCTTGCCATGCAGACTTCCTCATTTGTTGGTGAGGAGGGGAGTTGACAGTGAGGAGGTTAAGTTACGGCCTTCAGTGATGGTTGAGAAATTAGGTGATCCAGCCGGCCTGAGGTTCAGGGGCTGGATCAGATGGCCCCAGGATTAGAGGCACCTGCGGGGATCTCCTCGATAATCTGAGCCTGGCATTATACACCAACATTAATCCAGTTAATTGGGGCCAACTATTGGATGTGCAAGAGACTGTGAGAACCCTGATTAAAGCTACACTGGGAGAGGGAGAGAGAGAGAGAGAGCTTGTTTCCCGCTGCTGCTAGCTGTGATAGAAAGCTTGGAGGCCCTGTAGGCGTCTGAGAGGAGAACAGAGCCTCGCCTCTAGTTTTAACCACCAGCAGAATATCTGAAAATATCTTTGCAGTTGCCTATTTCTGTTGCCTCCCAGGATCTGTCGAACCGCCCCCCCTTTACGACACCAAATTAATGCAGAAAGCGCTAAGCCGCTCCCTGTACGACCGGTGTGGGGAATTATGCAGGTATGTGAAATAAATCTCTGATGAAACAGATGTTTTGAAGTCGTATCAACAGACCTTTGATCTGGTAGCTGCTGGAGAGGCCTGGTCGTTTCAGTGTATGTTCAGCTCTTCAAAGAACCAAGAACGCTCTGTGTATGTTGATAGGGAAGTCAAAAAGCTTAACCCCAAACTCAACAATTTTGAAGAGACTCCCTTTGTTCTGCTGTGCTCTGTTAGCAGGCCGCCGTGGTGCCATGTTTTGCTTGTGTGGAGCTTAGTGTGCAGGATTATCCCAGACGGGGCTTAACAGCCAATAAACACTTCATGGATCATAAAATGTAATTTTCTAATAGTTTGCGTAGTTTACAAAAAGAGGAACTCCTATACAGTATTACGCCTACAGCACAAACAACATGTAATAGAGCCTCTTTAATCAGCCAGTAACTCATGTCAAGACATGCTCACAGCGTCTGCTTTCACTCATAAACCATAAACTGCTCATCTTATGGATCTGATAGGCATGAAAAAAAATGATGAGAAAGAAGCCTACCCAGACTGAAAATACACACGATATTTCATAGTTCTTCATACTGCTCTACCTGCCTGGTTACATTATCATCTGTTGCACTCCGTATTTGAAATGTAAGGGGACAGAGGGTTTGTTTTAAGGTATTTCTGTTATTTTAGATCGTTTGCTGTGCAGACTGATATGAAATATAGACGATAGAGAGGCATGAATTGCGAATTTTATGAAAATTAGGATCTACTACAATGAGTGTACAGTTTGCACCTTAACCTGCCAAGGCACTAGAGTGAGAAAATGCTCAACTTACCCATGAAGTGATGAGGACACTTATACACTTATGATGAGATGACATGCATCCAAAGTAGTGTAGTGTTTGGGCCTCTACACTCCTTACTGTTGGTTGGTTGCAAGATGACATAGGAATTGAAGCTTATGCTACTTTTGCATTCACTCTGAGTCTGTAAATAGGAGATTCAGATAAATGCTAAGAACACTGAAATGAAATAGAGACCACAGTCCAAAAGAAACTTCATGTCTGCAAAAAATCTTTTCATGAAGGAAGGAAAAAATAACATGTTAACATTTTCAGTGGTTTGGCTTGGGTCCAGAGTTTCGTAGGCAACAATCAGCAATCATTTATGATACCAAAAAGCAAAATGGGAGATATTAGACCCTGGGGGAGACTAACTATTGGGAAGGAATGTGTTCCGCTGAACTCTCTGAAACATGGGCATGTGTGACAGCTTGACGTCTGCTGATGGATTTAATGATGCTGAGAAATCAGATGAGGCACTTGTGCCGTGGCAGCCTGATTTCCTGTGAGTCACTCTGCCTGCCCTGTGGTTAAAGCGGCTCTCACTCATCCAACCGCAGGAGTGTGTCTCTGCTGTACCTGCTGGTTATGACTGCTGAGGTATTTATGTTTGGCTGTCAGCAAACGGTGCGCTCTGTCGAAGGGCACGCTGTCAATCTCTGATCAAAATTTGACCTCTTCTGGCTCTCTCTGCAGATTATTTGTTCCCATGATCCCAAGAGGACTGTACATGGGTTTAGTGGGCTGGACAGTAGTGATGCTGATGCAATCACTATTGAAATATCAGTTCCCACTGCCCATTCCCTCCTGCTTTCCTGTTTGCCAGGCTACTATGAGCAGAGCACGTGCTGGCTTGTTATCATTCCATGTGTTTCCTGTTCTTTTCCAGGCAGCTGAGAGGATGAAGGGGAGGAATCCTGGCAGTTAACAGAGTTTTTAGCACCAGAAGAAGAAGCAGCAGCAGCAGCAGCAGGAGCAGCAGCAGCAGTGGCAGCCCCTTTCGCTCCGGCCTGGCCCGTCTATCCGCAGCAGAGTTCACCATGAGTTAGTCGGCCTCGGATTCCCTTCGCCCCCGTAGTCGTCTCATCATCGTGCAGCATCGTGTCTGGAGACGGAAGCATCACTCGCCCTGCTTCATGAGCCAGCAGGATGCGGCTGCGGTCCTCGCACTCTCCGAGCGCCTCCTCATAGCCTCGCACAAGGGCCAAGCCGACAATGTGGTCCAGCTTATCAACAAGGGCGCCAAAGTAGCCGTCACCAAGGTGAGTGAAGCAAGCAAACCATTATTATGAATCTCTCTGCCGAGTAGTTCAATTATCTGTATCACTGTACATATCATCTATAACTGGTTACCAAAATATGATCAAATAATTATAAGGTCAGGGTTCCTGTGGGTCATGGAATTTCTGGAAAGTCATGGAATTTTTAAAAGTGTTCCACAGAGGGAGAGTCAGGGAATTTCTTGGAATAAGTGATGCAATATCATGGAATTTGTCAGACCCAGACAAAAATTGCAATATTTATTTTCCATTGTGTTCATGTTACGTTCACTTCCCCTGCAGAATAAAACAGTGTAATGAACTTTAATAAGACTTATTCTAAAGTGTTAAAACTTTTGGTCAAGGAAAAAAAAACACGCTCATACAGGTCATGGAAATTCATCTTTTTAGCCATGGGATATCGTGGAAAAGTGCATGAATTTTACATTTGACACAGAGTGGGAACCCTGGAAAGTTAATATTGTCTGTTCATGCAGCAATTTTTTTGTTGTTACTGCTTTTCATAATGTTGCATCATTTTGATAACTAGCCAGCAAGCACTAATTATGTAGAATTAATCCAAAATAAGCAGAAACGTGTAATAAAATGAATCAAGAGCTTAGATAGATGAAGCTGAGAATTGCTTTTCAGACATTTATTCCTGTAGTCTTTAAAATAAATGCTGTCGAGAACTGGCTGTAATCACTTTCTCATACATTTTGGACTTGCCAGGCAGAGGTATTGTCCAGGAAACAAATTCACGCTGGTGGGGGAACAAGGAAGCGCGGAAACCTGATTTGCTGTTGACTGCTTATGACCATGAAAAGTTCAGTCCCAGGCGGCCAGTGAGCGTGTTTATTGTCCGCACACTGACGTGGTTTTCCTGGCCACTTGACTCTATAGGAAATTAATGGACTTCTGGTGGCTTGTTGATTGTGTTGCTCACAGTGTGAATGCAGAGTCAGAACCAGCAGGGTGGCCCGATGTGGCTCACAGGCTTTATCTTCGGTTCTGGCCTGGACTCCAGTACTGTATGTTCTCCCGTTTCTTGTCCCTGTTGGTGTCGTTTTACCTCCATTGTGTTGCTGAACTGCGTGACTCATGGATGTGGTCTAGTGAAAACAACAGGGACAGCTTGCCTTGACGTGCTGTTTGTTTAGGTGGCAGAATATCCCGGTGGTCAGAGAGACAATCCTCCAACCGCAAAGTCGCGGGTCTGATCCCCAGCTGGCGGTTTGGTGCTGCTGAAAATGCTGCTGAGCAAGACGCCGAAACCTGTTCAGTCACTGTAAATTAATCTGGATAAGAAAGTCAGAGAGAAAGCAGCATCAAAGGGTTCGCAGCGCTGGAGTCGCATACGAACATCCCTGTAACGTTATTGAGTAAGACGCTGAAACTCTCCAGGCTCCAGGCTTCCTCTGCGCTCTGATCCTTTTGGTGAAATTTATGAACTTGTATTTATGTCTCAGGGGAATATGGGAAGAAATACCCTACTAATTACTCTGTGTGTGATAAACCAAACGAGGAGCTCTAGCCAAAAGGATGAGACTGCACTGTAGCTGTTTTAAAGGTGCATTAAGTAAAGTTTTTACCAGCACAGCACCAAATGACTATAATTTATCTGCTGGTCTTTGATAGTCTTTTTGATCAACACCAATAACCCAATAAACACAAGCCATCTTTTCAAAAGAAATGTGCTGTAGCCTAATTTTTACTTTATAAGGCTTTATAAGGCCACAGTTATAATCCTGTCAAAACTGGCTTAATTCTGCAAGAACTTTATCTGGAAAGATCATTGTTCCTCATAGGCATTATTGACAGTGTAAATAAATAAACATTTAATTTTACATTGGTAGCTTACAGGGACCTGCTTCTTAAAAGAACAGTTCCCCCAAAATACACCCAGATTTTTCCCACATACCCCAGCGCAGCTGATCCATCCAGATAGTTTCTGTGTGATTTGGTGAGGTTTCCAGTCTGCTGTGATGTGGGAAATAGTTTCTAAAAAGCTCTTTGACCCCAAAGTCCATGGATTATGACAGGTGTCATTGTTTATGGAATGAGCTGTTGCTGTTGAATTTTACACATGTACATTTTTGATGGCTTGAGCTCCACAAAAAAATACCCATCTAGCCCCACTGTATTGGCTTGAAGGAAGACAGTTTGGAAACCTCGCCAAATCACACAGAAACTATCTGAATGGACAGGTTGCATTAGGGGTAACTGCAAAAATATGTTTAGTATTTTGAGTGAACTCTTCCTTTAATTGCTCATGAACGGTTTGCAATAGGGGAACGCCCCAGTTGATGACCCCATGACCGTTCTCTTTCACCCTCTTTTCACATTTAAGCCTGGTTCTACATGAGCGCTCAGCCTGAAGAGCACAAAGGGAAGTTACATCACATCCTGCGTGTTGGTGAACGACCTTCCAACCTCCGTGTGTTTACAAGAGATGTGAAGGGCTAAAGCAAGGCCACAAGGGACCCTGTGGTCGGCTCTGATTGTCAGTGTGTGTGTGTGTGTGTGTGTGTG
>OMKZ01017784.1:0-28027 GCA_900302535.1 Neoniphon sammara | reverse complement strand
TAGATTTATGTGAGCAGCAGCATTAATATTCACTGAAAGCAGCCCCCCCCCACCCTCTCTCCCCCCTTTCTTACTCTATTCTGTCTTTTGTCTCCATCTCTTTTATCTTGCTCTTCTTGCCTCTCCTTTATTGTATGTGCCTTCTCTCTCTCTTCTTTTTCTCTTTACACTTTCTTCTTGTCTCTTTCCTCTCTTCATCTCTTGCTTGGTTTTTGTGTCCTGGTCATGGATGTTAGTGTAAGCTAACTGCTGTTTATCCCTATGTACGTTCTGGTTTCTGAATGGATTTGTTAGCTGAAGAGGTTAATAAAGAATTTTTTCGTTCATTTCTCTCTTCCTGCCAATAAACACGTAGCAGTAAAACAACAAATCACAGTAAACAAAACTAAATGATAACATGTATAAATGATCCCGTGTCTCTCCCAGGCAGGAAACACAGCTCTCCACCTTGCGTGTCAGAACGGTCACGCCCAGAGCTCCAAGGTTTTGCTCCTGGGAGGCTCCAGGCCCGACAGCAAGAACCACGTAAGTGTCCAGCAGGGCTGCTGCCGACGCCGCTGACAGAACAACCTGCCAGCGTCAGTCAGCGGGATGCAGACACAGTCAAGTGGTTTTGAAGATGCATCTATTTCCTGCTGGTCTGACAGGTTGCGTCGCTGTTTAAGCATCAGTGTTATCACCACTAGCTGGCTTTCCATAAAACATTCAAATTAATTGCAAGTGAAAAATTAAAAGTTGCAAGCGAATTAAGGTGAAGATGAGAATAATTTAAAATAAATTGCAATATTGTTCCTTTTAGGGCTTTGCAAACTATTTCATTATTCAGTGTTTCATCTGTATTAGTTTTCAGTGCCTGTTTTGCCTTCAGAAGTCTGCCAGAGCTTCATGTAAAATGCACTTTGAAAACAAACTTGTAACTTGCTCATCCACACACATTCACCTGGCTGCCATTATCCAGCAGCTTTAAAATCTTTAAAATCCAGGGTGACGGTGCGTAGCGGTGCTGCCACAGTGCTGTTTACTTGGTGAAGCAGTCACTTAATTATGGAAGCCTGCATGGCACATCTGCACTTCAAAAGTAATCTCTGCTCTCACAGGGAGGCTGTTGTTACTCAGCACAACACAAATGCAGGAGGAGGCTGTCGCTGCGTAGAGACGGCTGTCCTTTTTGACAACTGCACCTCCTGTGTCACATGCTTCATCCAGGGATGGAGGTGCTGTCGTGTGACGTTACAGATTAGGTCTTACTAGTTTGACCATCGATGATTTTTTTTTTTTTTTGGCAAAGTATGCTTGAGAAAGACACTGAAAGCCAATATGCTCACTGTAAATTTCATTTTAAATTTTTTTTTTTGTTTTTTTTTATTTCACCAAGAGTTTATTTTTAAGTTACTACCCTTCATCCAGACACTGATTTAACTCCTATTGTGGTTTGTGGTAAGTTAAGTTTGGATCACACGTTTCAAATGGTGAATACCTCATATTGAAAATAATATCTTGTTGCTTGCAGGCAGGGGACACCTGTCTGCATGTGTCGGCCCGCTACAACCATGTGGCCATGATCCGCACGCTGCTGGGAGCCTTTTGCTCCGTTTCAGAGAAGAACCTGGTGAGTTTTGGCAGCTGGGGGAGAAAATTATCGCTTCACACCACATGTCATTTCTGGCTAGTAAAATAGTGAAAGTGTCTTGTGAATTTTGGAATCCATCTGAGGGACAAAAGAGCTTCACTGTCCTAAAGAAGTCTAATATTCTTCTAAAATTTCTGGTTTACAAATCTTATGCAAAAGTCATATGGCTCTTGTTTGGTGCTTGCATGAGTTGGATATAGTGTTTTCACAGGGTATATTTTATGAATATAACAATATATAATTCATTTGTGTTTGTTTTGGGATCATTGCTTTTGCACTGAGTCACTCTGAGCTTCTGCTAAATATATAGAACGTTCATACAAGCATAAAGCGTCTTGGACTTCATGGCACTAAGAGTCCTCCCTCTCTCTCTCTCACCACCCTCTTGTTCTTGCTGCGTCTCTCTGGCCAGGCCGGGGATACACCGCTACATGTGGCAGCTGCTCTGAATCACAAGAAGACAGTACGGCTGCTGCTGGAGGCGGGGGCAGACAGCCGCATCTGCAACAATGTGAGCGCCGGGGGCCTCTTTCTACATCATTAATGCTCAAGAGCGGCCCGGCACGCACACACGCTCTTCTTCTTCTTCTTCTTCATCTTAAAGTCAGCACACATTTCTCTTCTGTGACCAATCTCCTCTCGAGGGATTCTCACAGCAACGCACCATGCCTCCTTTATTCTCTCTATTTAAAACTGCGGTAGGCGACGTTACATGTTAGCAGGAATAATTTGTCAGCGTCAATTCCCAGAAACCATGTATGTAATCTGACGTCAGTAAACCCAACACAACACGCTCATGTTTACTGACCCGATGAGTTTGTGATGCTTCATAAAGAATACCAAAGGGACGAGAGAGACAAAAGCTAATGTTAGTGAGTCCAGCTTTCTCTGGACGGAGCGCTGCTCACTGAGGAGGCAGTTTGTATTGATTCACTACTTTTTTACCACTACTGACAAGACCAAAACCACAATGAAATTTGAGCAAATACAGCAAATCTGAAATGTTTAAATTAGGGAGGATAGGACACTTCTCTCTATTTCAGCCCCGTTTTGTGATTTGGACTGATGCAGTCTGTTTGTTTTGATTTAAAAATCTTGTTTAGTGCAGCTTTAATCTCTATCTGTCTACCTCTCTGCCTGCCTGAGTGACTTTTTTGTAACTGTCTGTCTCTGCAGGCAGGCCAGACAGCGTTGGACCAGGCCAGAGATCACAACAACCCGGAGGTGGCTCTTCTCCTGACCAAAGCCCCTCAGGTAAAACCAGTTTCTGACAGCCTGACCATTACAGCCCGTTCACTCACCTATACTCATATTTTAGTTCATAGCATTGTGCTGCACTTGACTATTACTAAGCTGCTTGTGATAATGGGAAAATATTGATTTATTCCTTTGTTAAGTGCCTTTAACTAGCCAGCCCAAAGTTTCCAGAATTTTATTGAATAGTGTGCAACAAATTATGATATTTTATCTAGGACTGTAGGTAACTCAAGTCTGTGTTTGGCAAAATGATAATATTTTTACAGATTGTATTATCTATATTTTAAATACTCTGAATTTTTTCCCCCTCCAGTAGTGTTTTGCAAAGAGCTCTTAAATGCACACCTGCTAAATTCCTAAAATGTAAATGATAAATCATAAATTCTGTAAAGACTGTAATGACCACCTCATTCACCCGGTCACGTAACACTGTGAGTACTTTAGAAAAACATTCGCCCTGCTGTTGGGACTTGTTTCATGACACTGCAGAGATGGACTGTCTTTTATAGCTTTATAAAGATCGAGGAGTCATCATAATGATAATCTGACATCACTCCTCTGGGCTGGCAGTCAAAGTGTTTCTGCAGCTTGACTGGAGTCAAACAAGTACAGGCACAACGTTCTTAGAGGAAGTACGTGGACACTTGAAGGGAAAATAAAAACTGCTGTTCAAATCAGATTAAATGTACCTACAACTAATTTCTAAATGAAACATCACAACACTTTAATCATTTTATAGATGTCATTGTATATGATTAAAAATAAGCAAATAACAGGAATGCTAACAACAATCATAGGACAGCGCGAGGGCATGTGATGGATTTCCAAAAATAAACACCTTGGGGAATCGGTCCCAGACAGGCTATTAATTTATCTTCAGATCAAATTCAGAAACACAGGATGGAAGGTTGTATTTATATCTGGGCAAAGTCACATGTTTCAACATTAAGATCAAGAAACCTTTGGTAACAGAATGCACAGTTCAGTAAGATTACATTGCTGTGTAATGACTTGCTGTAAAAATAATGCTATAGAGGTTTCTTCCAGGTGTTCAACTGACACAAGCATTTATGATTTCATTACAAGTTTTACGGCAGTAGGTGGACAGTACAAATCCATAAAATCACGGGCAACATCAGGACATCGTGGTATCTCGTACAAGTTCTAGGGGTTAAGGTTAATTTAAAGTTGCACACTCACTTGATTCTTGGAGTGAAAATGGACCCCAATGTTTTGAGTTTTCTAATCTCACGGTTTGTTTAGACTGATGTTTTGCATGTCAGCTATGCAGGCGCAAGCCAGTGTTATATTGCCAAGTTAACATTTTACACAGTGCACTGAGTGCAGCATGCTGCAGGAAGTTGGTACCATATGTATACAGTGTATACCACAATTACATGTCTGTATTGTTTGTCTGTACGTGCATGTGTGTGTACAGTCAACTGAGTGTGTTTGCATTGACTAAACTCGGCTCAATATCATATGGTCTGATTTAACTGAACCATATATCACAATCCTGTTTTACTGTTTGCCCTGTTCTGTCTTTGAATATTTGCTGTGTGTGTGTAGGTGCAGAGCTTCACGCGTGGCAGGAGTGTGAGGAAGAGAAGAGACAAGCTAAAGGCAGAGGGTCGAGCCCAGTCGGTGCCCAGAGACGAGATGCTGCCCAGTAAGGTACAGTACGGCTAATGCCTGCTGCTGTTAACGCCTGTTAGAGACACTTCTTTTTTCTTAGTATTGCAATATTCATCATGTACAGCAGGAAATATTAATGACTCAGGTATCTGGCACATTTCCAGCTTTGATCCAATTAGAAACGCTGAAGGAGAAGCAGTTTTCAGATGCTTGTCATTTTTTGGATCATTTCTTTACTTTGGTTTTGCTTGTTCCGATGGAATTTTCCTTGGTTCTTTGATCCTTAATCCTCAAAAGCCGCTTTTGTTTTATTTGAACTTTGTTAAAATGAAAACACCACCTCAGCACTGAGGTTCATGATTCCCCATTTTCACCCATTTTCCTGCGATGTTCTGCCCACTGCCACTGAAACCAGGAGCAATCATTAAACCATAAGTTAATCTGAATGTACAAAAGAAAAGAAGCATGTTGGTGTCTGAGTGGCTACTGGAAACCTTTAGAAACAAGCCACAATAACCCCAGTACCCACAGGATCCTTTTTAGCCAACAGGACTAAATAGGTGTTTGTGGGAAGTGTAAACGTTGTGGTTTCTGCTGTTGCTAAGTGACATGAAAACCTGCTTGTAGAATAATGCTCTTGAATATTTTTTGTACTCTGTGCTTAAAGTATTGTAAATGCTCTAACTCTCCCCTCTCCTCCCTGCTTCCTGCAGGACAGTGCGTCCGCTGCAGATGACACCCACAGCAGTGACCGAGTCGCCTGCAAACACATGGAGGTGACCGAGTCGAACACCAGGAGGGGAAAGAACAGGAAGCAAAAAGAAAAGGTAAGTTACTAAAGTCACCTCAGTTAAAAGAACATGTTGTAAGGCTGGGCACTAAAAGGGCGCTTTTTATCCATTAGGCTCAGTTTCCTGTGTTCTTGTTAAAAGCATAGCAAAGCAAACCACCAAACTCATCATTTGAAGAGTGTGTTCCAGTCTGTCAGTGTGTCTCAACTGTAGAGAACAGGCTTTTTTCTGTGGGTGCTGATTTTATGCTAATGAGCCACTGCTCTCATCAGGGGGTTTGGCTCGCGGCTCTGAGGAGAAAAGCTAGAAAAGGAGAGGGAGTGGTAATTCACCTTGGGGCGGTCAAATACAGATTGTAAGCACGGGCACCACATCAAAAAGGCACTTTCCTTCATGTAAATGCACATGAAACAAAGAGTGTCAAAACAGGAGAGGTTTCAGACACAGAACTTGAATGGATTCAAGTTCTCTGGTTTCACATTTCTTATTTTCTTGTCTATTAGATTCAAATAGCGCACATATGAAATGGCAAGGGGCAACAGTTTGGTACAATATGAGACCTTTCAAGGACAGGGATCAGGCTTCTGAAGGGAGGTTGTCAGTCACTGAAGAAGGGACGGGAATGTTTCTCCTCTCCCTCAGTAGCTATTATTCAGGAGCCCTTGAGCAAGGCACTTAGTCATCAAGCTGCTCAAATGGAGCTGCTCAGCAGTGAACTGGAGAAGAAGCCGCACTGGGCAGGTCAGGTGTGGATGTGTGTAACTGTGTGAAGCAATTTCTGAAAAAGATGCATCCAGGAAATGATTTCTAGATAAATATCAAGGTGAAAACATAACAGTTACAGGTATAGTGTAAAAAGATGTTATAACAGCGGTTGGTCTTGTTGTTGCAGCCGTCTTTGTCTGACCCCCTTCGCCGCAGAGAGACCAAGCACAGTGAAGTGTCTCACAAGAGGAAAGGCAAACTGCGAGGATCATCCCCTAATGCACCCATCCCTCCGCACAACTATAAAGCCTATCAGCTGTACACGCTGTACCGCAGCAAAGATGGGAAAATCATGCAGGTAGGTGGCCTCACTGCCTTAACAGTCCACTGTTTTGCCAGGTTTATCCTCCATATGAGACTGTCAGGCAGCCTGCCTAAGTAAGTATTGTTTCAGACCTCCTAAAGGAAAACGGCATGCTGGAGTCAGCACCGTCCACTGTTGATGTGACGGAGGTTTCTCCCTGACTGCAGATATAAAAATCTGTAAAACCTACAATGGAATTAATTTTCTTTTCTTTTTCTATTTTATTTACTCATTTAATTGTTGAGTTATTTATTTATTTTTTCATAAATCAGTTCATTTGAGGGCCTAATGTATCCCAGTTTGGCCAACATGAAAGGGTACAACGGAGAGTTTTAGGCTTTTCCACTCTGTCAAGAATACAATTCTGAGGAAACACTGATAAGTTTCTTGTTATTTGGCAAGAAAATAAATGTTGACACAAAACTTCGTCTATTGGCAACTGCAGTCCAAAAATGTCAGAACCATACCTGCTGCACACGCCTTATAGGTGCAGTGAAGTATGAAATCTGTATGTGAATTTCACTTGCATAAGTCGATTTTTGCTGTTTGTTTCAGGCACCTCTGAACGGCTGCCGGTGTGAACCGCTCATCAACAAACTGGAGAACCAGCTGGAGGCCACCAAGGAGGAGATGAAGACAGAGATCCACACTGTTCAAGACCTGATGAACAACAAGATGGGCCAGCTGGACCGCAAGAACAAACATCAGGTACTGCACACACACACACACATGCACAGGTGAGGATTTGAACTGAGGATGAGCATCTCAAGGTGTGATCTACCAAACGATGGTAGAAAAGTTTCCTCTGTTGCATTTGTTTAGGCTCACACTGCTCAATTACAAGTGGACCAGGGCTAGTAAACAAAAGTCACATGGACTCATAAAGTAGCTTGGACAGAGTTTTAACATGTCATCCTGCCAAGTTAGAGATTTTGGTGGAGAGAAGGAGCTGAAACCAAATCTGATTTCAGTTCCTGTATGAGGACAAGTTCTGCGCTCTTTGCTGTAATTTACATTCCCTGGTAGGGACACATGAAAAAATTGCTGAATATGAACATCAGCTCAGAGTGCGGTTTGTCCTTGGTTCATTTTGTTATGCTTGGAAATGAACGCAGGCTAACACTACTTTGTTTCTTTATCGTTCCGGCATCCTGAGGCTTCCAGTTTAGTTTTTTGAGAACACTGCCACACAGAAAAGTTTCCTCTCGCGCAGGCGCAGAACGTGTGTGCATGTTGACCGTCGACTGTAGTCTGTGCAGTGTGTTCATGGGACAACTTTTAGCAGGAGACGTGAGGGAACGGAAGGGGATCTGCCCGTCTGTCTTGGTCGGCGCTTGTTCTTTGAAGTCCGATTGGTGTGTCCCGGGCATTAATCTCACCTTTCGCACCTTTAATCTCAGGGCCGTGTGTTTGAGCCTTACACTGAAGGCAGATGCTATCCACAAAAGCCTCCTCATTGTGCTCCTGTGTAGCTGAATGGGCACAACAAGGCTCTAACACAGCAGAGGTTAGGGGTTCTATTCCCTGTGTAGCTCCTTGGGTGGAGCATTACGACACTAACAGAGCCTAGGCTTTAGGTTCCACTCCCACTGGAGCCAACCATATGAATAAAACATGCGCTCACGGTGCTGTAAGGCGCTTTGGGTGAAAGCTACTATCAGATTCCGTACACTCGTTCATGCACAAACTCTGATGCATCGCTCCTGTCTAAGAAGATGAAGGCATGAATGCATAATCGACAAGATCAAAACAACACAAACTGAATTGGTGCCGACAGCACCTGCCGGACATAAAGAAATGGGTACACAGACCCAAAAGATTCCAACAACAACAACTGAATCCAAAAGGAGCTTGTACTCACTCACTCATGGAAAAAACAACATCCTTAAAAAAACAACAACAACAAAAAACTGAGTTATTGGAATACAAAAAAGACCACATTTATTCTACACCTGGCCAGTAAAATATCATATGCTGATGTGAAACAGTAAAACTGTTCAAAATTGAGTTATCCCATCATCGCTGTAAAAGGTCCAAAAGTGCACAGAGACATCACATGGAGTGCAACAGCTGGAGGCAATCAGCAGAAGGAATGGAAGTCATGAATAATAAAATGAACATGCATGAATGAGTGCATGGAAATCTGTTTACACATACATCTGGTACATACTGTATATATACGCATAATATCATAAACCTGCATGTAATATCAATACAGTTATTGCACTGTTTCACAATGGCTGCTGTTAGAGCCATTGAACTCTAAATGGCTCGTGGTTCTGCCATCAGATCCGAGCTCTCGACAAAATGACGGTGGAGAGGGTTTCAGCTGAGAGGACCGAGTGCCTCCACAGGATTGACCAGCGTGCCATGCAGGAACGGCTGGAAGGGGAGAAGAGACAGGTAATACTAACAACAGTCTCAGCTCGGCCCCTGTGCACCAGCTGAGGTTCACCTGGTTAAAAAATTAAAGGCTCATGTGGCTGTGCTGTGGTGTTTGTTAATTTGACAGGTTTTTCCAAAACAAGTGCAGGCCAAGAAGTGATTTTTTTTTTCTTAAGTCAAAAATCTCCACACCTGACAAAGTAATGGCTTAGTCACTCTGTGCTATGGGATGGTAAAAGTCTTATTTACTGCACTGCCAACGAAAAGATGCTCTGACATACATTTAAGTTGGATGGTATTTTAAACACTTTGCACAAGTTCACTAATTCTAATCACTTAATGTGCATGCACTAATTTATAAGTGTGACATGAACTTTAACAAAGAACAGATAATGCACAATTCCGTTAGAGTGTTCTTATGCCCAAAAAAAACTTCTGTGATTTTGTTTGCCCTTTAAGCAGGCGTCAGTGGTCAATGAGCTGAAAAGTTGGTGCCTGGCCAAGTTGCAGAACATTGAGGGTCGCCTTGCAGGGGACCCGCGTGGCACCGAGCTGCAGCGCTCATCCTCTGTGATGGAGGGCTTGAACGAAGCCGATGTGGCTGGGCTCAGCGTGCTGCCTGCTGGCCAGGGCGGCAGCTCCCAGTGCCTGGAGCTCCTCAGCACCTCGACTCAGCTGGACTCTGCCCAGGGAGAGCCCAGCGTAGCAGAGGGAGGCTCGGCCAACCACTACTTTGTGGTTCATGTTGAAAGCTCTCCAGGTACGAGAGACAGCTCAGTGAACCAGTGCTCTAGATTTACTAAGCTTGTCACGCACAGCCAGACACATGCTCACGAGAATGGACTCATTTTGGGAGTATACGGGCTTATGTAACCAAACATTACATAAGTACATTATTCCTCTGTCATGACCTTTTTGGAAGTAAATAACAGACTGCTGCCAGAGCCAAACATTATCAGTGAAATGTTGACTCAACTTGCCTGTAGCTTGCTTTCTATTATTCATGGTTGCAGAAGTTTATATGCATATCAATTAGCAGGATGTCTTGAATAATCATGAATATTTAAGTGAGTAGTGCTTTTTAGTGATTGCTGTGTAACTGTACTCAATAAGCTCCTCTTGCACATTCAACAGACGGTGATAGGCCTCATAATACAGAAATCACATCTCCAGCTGTAGCCAAGTCCCCGCTTTCATCTACCCAAGTGGTGCGGCCGAAGGAGCGCTCAATGATCTCTACTGACATCCGGAGGAGGAACCAGGAACTGCAGGACATGGACATCATAGAGTTTGGGATGAGCAGAGGTAGAAACCACAGGACCAGCAGCCTCTCCCCTGCAACAGAGCGCCGCTGCAGCAGCAGGACTGATCACAGGGAGAGAGAGCACGGCCGGGACAGGGGGAAGCACCACAAGAAGCATTCCCAGGGCAGGACTAAGTCCAGAGGGGCTGCAGGGGCTGCGGGACAGGCAGGGGCTAGGACTCCGACTCTGGAGGTGTTTGGGGACCAGCCCGGCGAGCACTCCTTTGCACAGGAGAGGGAGAACATGCACGCACTGGAGGTGACCCAGTATTTCTTCGAGGCGGTGTCAACGCAGATGGAGCGCTGGTACGAAAGGAAGATCCAGGAGGCTCGCTGGCAGGCCGACCAGAGGGCCCAGGCAGACAGGGCTGCCCTAATTGAGAGGATCACCTACCTGGAGGATGAGCTGCGTATGCTGAGGACTACCAGACATGATGACTGCTAACACTCATTCATATGAGGGGGTGTCCAAACCAGGCAGCATAAAAAGCCAGAATCCACACAGAACTAGATTTTACCCTCTTTAAACAGCCATGAAAAGATCTGCATCTGCACCACAAAAAAATTAAATGTCTGTTAAATTAAATTATCTGTTCCTCAGCAAATGCAGCCATACACATAGGCTATTGAGTTCATTATTTGCAGTCCTAAAGGCCCTGGATCAACTGAATCTTACACAAAAGTATGTGTATTTTGTATTTACAGCTGCTTAAAACAACTTTTCTGAATCATGCTAATTAACAAAGAGAAAACCACATTTTCATCTAAATTCAGTTAAAATTTGTCTTTGACATAAGTAATAAATCACTGACTGTTAGTTGTCATGTTAGCACTGGCATGTTAAGTCTAGATTTGTAAATATATTGATAGGGGCAGCTCTTGTGCACTGTGCATTGTAAATAAAGTAGATGTAAAGCTAGATGTTTAAAATGGATCTATTGTGCCATTTATAATAGGATAGGCGCAGTATATCATATGAAAGGGCATTAACACTGGTGTGCAGTGTGTACAGATGCAGATGCACAAATACAGTCTTACCCTGCTGCATACACATGCAAATTCACTCTACCATAAACTAAATATGGATATGCATTATGTAATCTCTCAATGTACATCATATGTGCTGCCAAGAACAAACACAGAAACTTCATGTGGAACATTTCCATGTATCCATTAACCTCGGGCACAAAAGCTGCAAAAATAAAAAAAGAAAAGAAAAAAAAAAAGATTCTGAAGTCAGCCATGATGGAGAAATAACAGCATGATAAGCTTATAAATGTTATCTGCATGCTGGAACTCAGCCTTGTGATTTTAAAGGTCAACCTTTTGTCAATGTGGCCAAACGGACACTGTATTTATGCCCCTATTGATCAGTTTTTTTACGCATCAATCTTTGATTTTCTTGGAGGGAAGGAATTAACGATGCAAACATAAATCTCTTCACCACTTCACATTTTAAACTTGAATTTCATTGTCATATCTTCTCAATCCTTATAAATAGCTCAGCCAAGGACGACATATCGGGTGTTCATCCTCTCACTGACATGTTTCTGCACCGGTGGTCAACCTCATTGAACAGCTCATTATGGATAGTCATTTACACCAGCTCTAACGTACTGTTAAAAATTGAATGAAATATGTTGACAATCCAGGGAAATTAACAGCAAATGGTGCTACAGAGGACATAACTGCCTATGAATTGGCCTTTTGACAAATAAAATAATGTTTTGCAATGTTAAGCATCTGTATTCTTGCCCTGGGAATTCTTCCTGGAAGAATATAATGACTTAACAGGGTTTGATGCTGTGGGTCACTATTCAGTATCGCCTGGGCAACTCATATAGCACAACGTTATTTTCAACTTCAACATAAAAATAAGCCTCACGGGGCTGTAGCTATGTAAAATGTGTACATAAAGTGTGAGTAAAACCATTTCAGAACTCTTCAAGACCTGGAAATTATCAAATTTATGTTCTATACTTCCAAACCAAGATAACTGAAAATGAACTCTTTGTAGCCTTGTTCTTAATGTTTTGGGTCAATTGTCAAAATTAACTGGAATTTTGGCTCTTGAAGAATTTTGCAGCTGTTCTAAGTGATGATCTTTGACTACAACCAACTCAAGCAATTTCATCATCATTAAGACTCAACTGACTACCTGAATAACACAATTTCCCAGAACACCTACCCAGAATCATCTTCGCTGTGAGAAGACAATCCTGTCGTGTTGCCAAGTCAGAAAGATGAATTATATGTCAAGACAATTTGCATGAAGAAAACAAGAGCTGTGTGTCGCAGTATTACTGTCTAGTGTACATTCAATGTAGCGACTGCTTGTTCCGTTTATGTTGGAGGTTTGTTGTATTTGAATGACTCTGTTGATATGAATAGCACTCTGTGTTATAATGACAACGTATTTTGTATAAAAAAAAATAAACATTTTAAATGTGTCTGCATTTCGTAATCATTGTTTCCCATTTAATAGATAATTTACAGACAAAAGTCAGTGGCACATGGGCATATTCACCCTCACAAGCCCTCATAGTTCACACAGTAGGACCAATTCATGCATAAACAATGGTTTTTCAACATTGTAGGATCAAGACATGTTGTGAAAGTGTCACCGCTGTAGGGTAAGCAGCAGCACAGGAGGCTTTGCTGGATGATGTCTACAAATTAGTTACATAATACAAATAGTTACATAGTTTGCATGACTCTTTCCTGGTACAGTGGCCTTAGTGAGCAGTTCCCAAGCTTGAGTCAGTGGACATTAAGAACCGGTTTAACTGCACCATTACTTTGTTCACTATATGTTAATGCAATGAGAGACTGTGTAAAAATGATTGTTTTAAAAAGAGGTATCCCTTTCTACATTGTTACATCCACACTTAGCGGGAAAAAAACCTCTCAGATCAGGGTTGGTAACATAATATTAATATACAGGTCTCTGGTGCGAATTCATTTGGGATCTGTGACCTGAAAATGTTTACAGAGCCGCGTTCTAATGCCAACTTCACATCATGCCGCATTTGCCATGAATGAGTTGCCAACTTGGATAAAAGCATTGACTTCAGCCTCCCAGTGGTAACTACAAGGAGGATGGTTTTTTTTTGTTTGTTTGTTTTTTTTGCAGCATCAGTTGTGCAACTGTGTGTTGCAAATGCAGTGAATCCACCGATGTCAACAATCCAAGGTAACAAAAAAAATGAGTTATCAGATATATTCACAGTAATACTATCAACCCTACTTAAAACTACTGGTTATGACTGACTTTAGATTTATAAATAAAAAAAGATTTTAAATACGGGCATTCCAATGAGTTCGATATGTGAACGTTTCCAAGTTACAGAGACAAGGTATCATCCCATTCTCTCATCCAGAATGATGTGAATGCACAATCAGAGCAGCCTCAGCAGTGTTGCTTTAATCACACAGGGACATCCCATGGCCAGCTGGGGGTACTGCTCTCTAATGTTTCCCCAAAAACTGCCCTGCACAGCATTACCTAAAGAGGCTTTCGTAAAGCACAAGAACCATCCAGCAGCCATGTGAAGTCCTCACTGAGAAACAATCCAAAACAGTCCATACGGCGTGACAGAGTAAAGTCAGTGTAAGATCTTACTGGCTCCCAGAAACTGTACAGCTTTAACTCTTGGCCAGTGCAAGAGACTTCTGAAGCTCCTCCAGATGGTTGTTTGCTTGTGTGATCATCATACGGATGGCATCCTGAGGGATATTTGAGAACAGATGTTAGCAGTGAAGGGAAAGGACACTAGGAAAATACATAACTGCATCATATGCCTGCAAGGTCTCTACATTTTCAATTTCAAAATCCCATGTGAAGAGTTCATTTGGAAAAACAGATATCTCCAACTGTGTTCCTTTCTATAAATCATGTTTGTTCAAATAAGCTCTTAACATATTTTCAATGCCGTAACTACAGGTGATTTTTTTGTTTTGTTTGTTTGTTTTCAATGTAAAGTATGCTGAGTGTGGCTGGACAATATGGCATTAAATTAGGAAACAAGCATGTGTTGGGACTGAAATGTATTTTTGATGTCATTACTTTGCTCTTAAAGGCGTTCAAGATGACCCGGGTCACCCACTGGCTTTTCAGTGCTAAGGGTAGTATATACCTACAACATCTGTTTACCTGGTTTGTGGCATTTTTGTTCCTCTTGAACTCCTCCCTTGCCCAGTCCCTCAGGTACTTCCTGTCTGACTCCTCTGGTACCTGTCTTATGGTCCTCAGCATGTTTCTGTAAAGTGCCAAAACCCTCTGCCTCTGTAGAAACTGACGAAGAAAAGCAGTAGATTAGGCTGAATGCATGTGTACTCATGTATCAGCAAGCGTAAATTAAAGTTTGAAACCTATTGAAAAAACAAAGTTTCACCGTCACGTGCAATTCAAGTCAAAAACGTGCGTCAAGGCAAATAAGCAGCAAAATACAAGCTGTTTAAGCATATTACGTTTAAGTAGCTAAAGTTTTACCTGACCAGATGCTCAAACACAAAATACACAAAGGTATTGTAATTACTGAAACTTACTACTTTAAAAACTACAATTTGTTAGAACTAATTAGCTAATCTCCAACACACTTTTGCCTGGTTAACTTTACAGATCATATTCTAGATAAACTGTTAGCCTGCCTAACAATGATAACTGTGTGAATATGGCCAAGTAGATGTGAAAACCTATACAAGCCATAACTTTTAGAAATGTTAATCCCAGGTGCATGTTTAGTCAGTAAACTAGACCGTATCTTTGTTAAATCAGTTAATATTAATATTAATATGCTAACCGAATCACCACACATACCGCTACTACAATGCCCGTCGCTTGGCAACCGCTTAGATCAGCAAGAACTGATTGTTAATTACTGATTGCTCAGCTGAAGAACAACGCCACGTGAAAGTTTAAAAGTACCGCGGTTAACTCAATCGGTAGCTATCGATTAACTAACTAAAACATAGATATATACTTACATATTTTAACAGTTTTAATACACCGGCTTTATCGTCATTTTACAAAAGTAACAAGCTACCTGACACTAACTTACAAAACCTCTCGTAGCTTGTTGCTTAAATTAGCATACATGGCTAGCTTAATGCTACAGATGCAGCTGATGCTACCAACTAATATTAGCTAGCTAGATATAATAATCATTTCTAGTACTATTTACGAAATCGTCATCTGTATTTGGCATACTATCCATTTCTATGTTGTAGAATTTACCTGTTTCAAAGAAAATGCAGCCGGAGGTAACCTTGAAATTGCCATGATTCAGAGCTCTGACACAACTTCCAAAGCGGATGTTGTGACGGAAACCACACCGGCTTGTTGGCACGTTACAACACAAAGTAAGTTACTCAGGGTCTGTCGCCCTCCAGTGGCCCGGACGACTACGACAACAAACAGCCTACATCTCACATCTGCACTACAACACAAACAAAACAAGACCTTTTAAACTGTTTATTGTCAGGGTCATTCGTGTCATGGTATGGTTTAATAGATGGGTGTCATGAAGAAACAACCTCTTAAATATAACCAATGCCTGCTTACATTTATGTCCACATTACAAAACACATTGGTGATTAACATTTCAATGCACAATCATAAACACCCTAAGTCTACTCCTAACGGACACAGTGATGAGCTCCTAGCTCTCTTTCTGCAGATGTGTAAGTCACACACAGTATGGTTGTAAAATGAAAACAGCAGATATGTGTCTTTAAACCACAAAAATTGGTTATTGGAGCATATATCAAAATTGGAATCTGCAGTCCCTGTGCTTCAAAGTGCATAAGAACTGAATTTCTAAAAATCCTGACCTTTACAGAGCTGTGACCGCGCCTCTAACCGTCCATCGCAACGGCTGACTTAGGTGTGAAGTGAGATGCAACACCGTTTTCCTCTCCAAGGCACATTTTTTTGAGTTCCTCTAAATGTCAATCGAGACCACACCAACATGCTACTGTTATGCCATGACATTATGAAGGGTCCTTTTACACAAACGCCTGTTCAAAAACACAATACCAGAACTCTGTACCATTGGTTCTGTCCATTGGTTGTTGTGTTCACATTGAGGATGAAGGATTTGATGATCTTTGTATAACACTGACTAAAACATCCACACAAACGTGAAAGGAGGGTTATAGTACAAGGGGGACAAAAGAGGTATTTACTGACGCTTCACTGAGGTGTTTCACACTCAAGGGAATCACATTTTTGTTTCTATCATTTCTCAGAGACGTGCAAGTTAAAGCAATCCTTGTTACATTACAAAAGAAACTTTGAGAATTCCCCTGATGACAAAGACAAAACAGCAAAGGTTGCTATCAAACTCTACAGAGTCTACTAAAATTAGAGTAAAAATAACAAAATAAAGGCACATGTACAGCGGCAAATCCGTCTTTTCTGAGTCCATGTTTTTGTCTTTTTCTTTTTTTTTCCTTAGTTCTGTTTGAGAGGCTAGCAGCAGAGTGGCATTGTGCAGTTGGTTGCCGCCCCTCCCTCCTCCCTTTCTTAAAAAAATGGCTTCTCATTGGTCTACTGGTCGGCTGCCGTGACGAGTTCGAACCACTGCCTCAGTGCGTCGCTCAGGGTCTCCGGCAAGGCGTTGACGTCTCGCAGGATGATGTAGAAGGGGAAGGGGAACTCCTCCATGTAGGAGCGGATCTCTGGCAGCTCGCCCGGCCCTTTGAATATGGGCACCTTGATGTCCAGAATGGAGTCCTGCAAAGATAAACACAGGTCAGTGAAATTTTAATCAGCCACATTGATGTACATTCTTCATAAATTTGACAATGAAACAGCATTTTGAGATTTCCTGTTGAAACAAGTCAGGTTGGGGCTTATGCTGTGTTCATGTCATATGTAGATAGCATTTGGGTGAAGTATTCCTTTAAGCCTTCCCTTACCCTGGAGTTGGGGTTGTCCAGCACCACAAAGATGACGAAGACGTTGGCGCTGCGAGCTGCCTGCACGGCTGCCGTCACCCTCTCCTTCCCCTCCAGGAAAAGCCCCCTGCCGTCCGACACAATGAGCAGCAGCTGGGCCGTCTCTGTGGAGAGAGAAGGTCAGAGGTCATCAGAGGGGAGGAAGTGAAGGTTGATATTAGTACCGCTGCATAGTTACAACACTTACACACTACCAGCTACATGGGCCCAGCAGGCTCATTTTCAGTGGTTTTGGAAAGCATCCACAAACTGAAAGAATTTTAATACAAAGATGTTTCCTGGATCCAGTAATAAGATTTAGCAGTTTGTCATAACTTTACTAATGTTGCCGATTGGGCCAGAAGTTAACATCAACAGTGTGTTATCTGTAGTGTGAATCATCTTTTTCTTATTCAAGTAAGCATTGCAGGTAAGCACTGTTTATTTGATCCAGTGCATAGGTCAGTTTTAGGCAGGAATATGAACATTATTAATTGCATGATTCTATGAAATGCTTCTGCAACAGCCTCCTTTAGTTTAGACAGCAAAGTGCAACTGTAGTAAATCTAATCGGGACTTAAATTCCACAGAACTTGGGACAGGTAAATTCAAGGATTTTCTTGGATTTCTCTCTAGTGCTAAGTATTAACTGAGTGGGGTCATTTTCCCAGCAGAAAAGTGTAACAGGTCAGTATAAAAACAGTATCGGGTTCAGCAGAGAGATTTACAATATTAGAAATGCTGACTCTGCTGCAGAAGACCTTGACAAATTTTGACAAAAAGAAACAGATGGATAAATGAAATTAGATGTTTATGTTGAAACTAAACCCTCATAAATTCAAATTTTAACATTTAATGACTTTAATGTGTAATATTTACAAAATGGACCTTAGGACATTTTCAGACTTTTTAAGGACCTGCAGACACCTAGCAAGCTTCCATTTTCAGAGACAGCTGCCTTATCTTTTCACCTTTAAATCAGTGTGGCGGTCAGCCTCCACTGGCTTGCTCCACTGCTTCTGGGTCAGTGGCTGAGCCGCCTCAGAGGGAGGCTGGCGACCTGCTTTATAAAGTGGACTGTATCCCAGCTCCACGAAGAGGAAATGTTAGCTCCACCAGGGGCCTTGCAGCCATGACAATGCCTTTCTTCAGACTCAGAAGACTTGGCTCTGGTCCTGGGGCTCCCTAGTCTCCTGGTGTCACACTAAAGGCTTGTTTGTTGGACACTGGATACAATCCAGGCATGGACTCCCTTTACTCAGTGGCACAGGGGTGAATGCAATCAGCAGGCATTCATGAATGCATCTGTCGGCAAAGCAGGAACTCACTTTTCAAACAGCCACACTGGCTGGAAAGACCAAATATCACCAGCTGCTCTCAGCATTTTAACCTGCCTACTCTATTTTTTTTTTTGAAAACAGGCTCTTGAAATGCTGGCTGGGTATCTGCCAAAGTGTCTGAGAGATAATCCTACCAGCTACAGCCAAAACTTATCAGCACTCTAAATTTCCCAACCTGCCTCTGGTGTATTTATTGCCTTGTGCGAGCTGAGTGCATCTGTCAGCTGACACAGTAACACAGAGTTTGACTGTGGAAAACTGAGACGCTACACAACAGCCACACATAATGTGAAGGTTTTTCAGGATGATGAGAACCACTGATGCCTGTTATGCAGCTGACAGCATGATGCAACCTATTTGCAGTAAGTGCTTAAGTGTTACATATAGAGTGGGTGGAAAAATGCCAATTGACTTTAGATCAGTTTATGACTTCTTGTCACTTTCTGTGAGAATCTCAGCAACCTGGATACAAGTGTTTTTTTTTAGCACTGCTGGTCCAGCACTTAAAGTGGTATGGTGGAGTTAGCATTTCAGGGGCCTGAGTGTGTATGGTGGTGCTGATAGTTTGTGAAATGCAGTATGGAAAAAAGTCAATCAAAGTTTGCATTGCAACAAAGGTTATTGAGACCTATTTTATTTGATGGACAGTCTTCAAATTTCTTCCAAAGATGCTGATTATGCAGTTATACTCCAACCTTTTCACAGTGACTGACAGGCACAGCAGAATGTCAGTGAAACACATTATGCCGTGTAACACATTACCTGAGTTTGCGGATCCTGGCATCTGCTGTCGAGCTGCTACAAACATTTTGGCTGAAGTCTCCAAAAACTGCAGGAGAGAAGCAAAGCGGGACTGTCAGTCTCTGACAAGAACAGGTGCAGTTTAATGTGGCCATGCTGCATTTACACTTGAACTAAACTGTATGGTGACTAAAGAGGAAGCAAAGTGGAGTGGAAACATGCCTGCTGTCTTTTTAGAGACTCGAGTCCTGCAAGTAAAAGTTACCATTCATTTCATCCATAGACAAAGAAAAGGGACTAGACTGCACTTGTAATGTTTTGTAAGAGGATATGAATGACTCATCCCATACAGCATTGTGCATGATAGCATGATATCAACATTCTTCCTCATCCCTCTTTAAAGACATCATGTCTTACAGGAAATCCATGGTGGAGTGATGCCAAACACTGATACAGCTTATTTATGCCATTAAAGCATTATAATTCCCCTACGACAGGGATGGGTAACCATGTGCCATGGAAGGTCAAGAGCCTGCAGGTTTTCATTCCAACCAAAAACTACAGCAGGTGGTTTCACTGATTAGTTCCTCATCTGCGGCCGAAGGTGAACTAAATCACCTGCTGTCAGTTTTGGTTAGGATGAAAACCTGCAGTCTCTTGGCCCTGCATCGCACATGGTTTCCCATCCCTGCAAAGGTGAAAAAGAATAGTCCTGGAGCCCAAAGCTTCAGCTCAGTAGTTAGTGGGTTATGGCCACAGATGGGAGCTGGGGCGCCAGGTGAAAGTGGTCTGATTGTGAATGGAGAAGCAGTGAAAGGCAGTTTATGTGAGATGAGGACTCCCACCTGTGCTATTCTGGTCTTCTTCTGCTGGAACTGGCAGAGTCTCAGTATCCGAGCTCCCGACTCGTCATTGAACTGCTGCTGGAAAGGGTGGAGCAGCTGCACCGTCTCACCGAAACTGAGGACGTGACAAAGATGTTATAGATTAGCTTTGAATCAAGGACATTCACTGTTCATTTATGTTTGCAAAGATAAACACACTCTCACTCACTCAAACACACACTACCATGTCCCTGATCATTGAGATTCAACATTGCATTGTATTGCAGTATTGCCTAAAAGCACAGTATTTCTGTAAGTGAATGGTTGTACCTGCACACAGACACCTGGCCGACCTCCAGCAGAGTGAGAGCGTTGACGATCACCGACACGGATTCAAATGCCAGCTGCACCACACAGGAGAGCGCGTTACTTCATTAATGAGACATTCATTGAACCCTACATTGCATATTTTTTACGTATTCATGATGGCTCGAGAAAAGATTTCCTCTCCCTAAGAAGAATCAACATTGCCCTACCCAAAATTTACTAAGGTTTGTAAATATATCCAGTATAAAAGCCTCTTTGGATAGCTTATATAACCCTCATTTGTATGCTCAGTTCCATTCATAAATCCAGTTGGCAGTCAAATATTGAAAGAGCTTGATTAATTTGGGGATTTATCAGCCATTGTAGCTTGCAGATTGCCAGTTTCCCGCTCTGATCCTCATTATACATGCAGGAATATGGAAACAAAAGCTCATCTGCGAGTCATGCTTAATGCATCCCTCAAAGAAACTCCCACCAAAAATGCCAGTAACACCATGTGATTCTTACTTGAAAAGAAAGAAACTGCAGCCAATTGTTTTGGGCCATGCTTGCTCATTTGTTCACTTGCCGGTTTAGAAAAGCAACTTGATATTTGTCTTCTTGAGAAATGAAGCACTGCACTGATTCTGAAGGCATTACACTACATTTAATGACAATGTGAACACATGATTTTCATCTCTGTCTATATTAGGATCATGGGAATCTCACAACCTTAGCGTGGGTTTGCCTCCCCTAACAAAAAAGGCTGGCACTTTGGCTCAGAGACACACAACACAAGTTCCAGGTCTCCTCTCGGTTCACATGAGGCCTCCCTACCTGTTTGGAGTGGTTGTCCACCATGCTGGAGGAGTCATCGACAGCCAGACAGATCTGGTACTCCCTCTTGCTCGGTTTGGTTCGCCTCAACCAGATCTTGTCTTTGCGGAACTGACTGGCGATGTAGGGGATGACCTTCCTCATGTTGAGACGCTTCCCTGTGCGGTAATCACCCCTGTGGAGAAGTGAAGGTCAGAAATCACAAGCCTGATTAATTCACTGATGCATTTTGCCCATCTGTGTTCTTTGGATGATTTATCATCTGACACCAACTATGCTGAAACAGAACAGCAGTTTCCTGGACAGTGGTCTTTACTGTGATTATAAGTATGGCTGGGATGCAGCTAAGTACGATGGCAATACCAAAGGAACTATAATCACAAAATTGAGGGGTGGACAAAAAAAATAATCCATAGTCTTCTGACTATATTGTGGGAGACAAAAACAGGAGGATCACAAATTAACTTCCACATTAGCACAGGCTAATATATATGTACTATAAACAATTTCCAACTTCAGCCCAGCAGCTGTCAGGAGGTGTTACAGTGTTACTGACTTGAGTTTGGCAGCTTGCGTCGGCTCCAGGATGAGTCGGAGCTGCTCACACAGCTGCTGGGAGAGAGCCGAAGTCAACGTCTGGTACTGCTGCCACATGGCGGCTGCTGCACTCTCCTGGACCACGGGAAAGACAGTACACACGAGTTAGACAATCAGAAAAATACACTTAAAGGGAAGTGGAAGACTCCTGCTTCTTTTCAGATGAAGGCGCCATCAAATGAGCTGAATTAGGATTCATTGTGGGCGGGGCAACAGGGTGGCTTTAGGCAGAAGGTCTGACTGACCCTGACATTTCACCCTTGTATGATGAGGGCAAGTGAAAAGACAAAATTCTCCTTGGAGGATCAGTGCAGCATCTCAGGCCTGCTGCATGCATCTCTGCACATAACCCCTAAAAACTGCCAAACCCATCCACTTTGACTTGATACAATCAGTAGTGAATAGTCAATACTGCCGGTTATGTAGAAATCTATTAATGAAACTTTAGAAAAAGACTTATATTTCACAAAACATGATGAGCTTCACTCCAAACTGTTATAAATACATATAGAAAAAAGGATACAATCTAAAATCCATCACTCTGTATTTCAACAACATACTGTGGTTGATCTTTTTCAGGCAAAGGTCTTGAAATAGCTAATAAATATGTTTCTTTAATGAGTTTCATGCTCATGCCAGCAAACATTTGGCATGAGCATCTTTAACATTCAAGCACTAAAGCCAAAGCAGCCTCACCTCCTCCTGAGTCCCTGGAGTCTGTTTGTGCCAGGCCTCCAGCTGCAGCTCCATCTCCCTCCTCATCTCCTCTGGGTCCTGCACGGGTTTCTGCAGACACGCACACGCATGCACAGACACGCAAATGTAATTCTGTCAGTGCTGTAATTCTTGAGTTAGATTATAAGAGGACATTTGACTGCAGTGGTGATGGGTAACAGATTTAGAGCAGATTTATGTGTCTTTGTGTTTTCTCTTGCTCTGTACCTGCGTGGTGTCCAGCAGCAGCTCTGGGACAGTGTGAACTGTGGACTCTGAGCTTCTCTCTGGTCGCTCTTCATCTTTGGGACGTTGTCGCTCCTTGCCCTTCTCTTCTTCCTCCTCCTCTCCCTGCCTCTGCGCCTCCATCTCTCCACTGTCCAGACCTGCATGAGGACATTCATTCATGAGGATACAAATTTGTGAAACATGATACCTGAAGGATAATAAATGAATAAACACAACACTATGGATGCAACAACTGGAGAATTTTAAAAAATGATCCTGAAAGTGGACTTAGGAAGAAACACGTCACCTTTCTTGGAGGCCTTTGTGGCATCCAGCTGCTCTGGCTTCAGCTCCTGGCCCTCAACGGCTTGAAGCTCCTCCTCCTGTTGGTCTGTTTCCATGGCAACATCCTCATCGTCTTGGTCCTGGTCCTGCTGAGGCCCTGCTGGTTTCTGCTGGTCCGAAGTGGCAACATCTACAAAAGGCAGTGAAGTTGGAGTAAAAGAGTTCAAGTAACAATTTCCATGTAAATAAATGACTCTTGCTACCCTCGATCACTGACTGATATAACACAGGATTTTTCATTTGCTTGTCCACAGTAAACACCTGGTGGAAATCCTCCAGTTACTGACCGTATGTCTGAGCGTCGTAGTTCGTGTCTCCCTGCTTGATGTGCTCATACAGGTCCGACTCCTGCTGGGCGTCGCTCTGCCTGTTGTCCTGAGTCTGGTCCTTGCGGCTTTCCGTGGTACGCAGACGCTTGTTGATGCGCTCATTGTAGTCGCCCATCGAACGCTCGTTGTCCGCATGACCTGGTTTCCTCTTGAAGCTCTGGAAGAGGCATTGAACAAGCGAAAAGTGTGAAACCTGAGAGAAACAGCAGGACAGCAGAAAAGGAAAATAATCGTGAATTGAGGATTTTCGTTGACCAAACACACCTGCGTCTTGTTCTGAGTCTGTTTCTGTGAAGCCATTCTGGCCATCATCTTTGACTGGTGGCCCTCTGACTGGCTGGCATCGGCTGCTCCGCTGCCATGCTCCTGGGAAACAAAAAGAAGGGAAAGATATTATAATTTCTGGGTAATTTGAGGGCCAGTTTTTCTGAAACAAGGCAGACTAAGGCAGATCAGCCCACAAGGATCAAGAAAATGACGATTGATTGAAGAAAATTCTGGAAACAAGCTGATTAACATTGGAAACAAGTGGGATTATCTCATCCCACTGGCAGATTTTTGACCTTGTTTAAAGATAAACAAGATTTTAACACTGAATATGAGACTAACGACTTAAAATGGAGATTTGAGTTGATGTGGACTAGAAAATGTGAGCGTAACCAAACCTCACCAAAGTGTCTTATTTACACCAGGTGTTTACTCCTTCATTGGGGGTAGCTTTTTTTGAGCTCAAATGTGTCCATGGTTGTATGAAAATTTTGAATGATAAAATACTAATGACAGTATTCTTTATCAATATATTTTTTTAAACTAATTCCCAGAGAGAAAAGACCATAAAGCTGAGGCTGTGATGCGGAGCTGCACCTCTTTAGCCTGGTCTCGCTCTGAAGCTTCTCCTGCCAGCTCCACCGCCGTGTCGCTCTGGACGTTCTGCTCTCCGGTCTGACCGTCCGTGTTGTGCTCCTTCCTCTCTGCTGAGTCCGGCTGCTCCTCATCCTCACCCGCCTCCTCCTCCTCCTCCTGGAAGAGCGGGACGTCACAAGAGTGAAACAACCGGCCAAAAAAATAAAAACAATTCCAACAATTCAGGTATAAACGATTGGCACCTATTGTGTGCCAATATTCAATGTCTCTAAGTTTTATTAATGGACACTAATACTTTCCACTGAAGACCTTGTTAATGAAATTCTTTGAGACAGGTTTGGTCTGCGAGGCAACTTATTCAACAGCAGTGGAAACTAGCGGACACATTAGGCCTTTAAATGAAAGTTAATTTACAAAATAGATGCTTCAACAAATAAATGAATTAATAAAGTGCAAAAAATGCTATTATGGGTATTACAGACTGTTTTAAAGACCTATCAGAGCAATATTGATCTAAAATATCCAGGTTTAAAAAGAGAATAACTAAAATTTAAGCTTGTTTTTTTAAATGTTGTATCTGACAGTACCTTGGGTGTCTGGCCTTTATCATTTGGAATAGCCAGATCCTCGTCTCTTCCTGCCTCTTGTCCTCTGTCCTTCTCCTCGTCTTTCTCGTCTTCTCCCTCGTCTTTCTCAGCAGACTCCTCGTCTTCCTCTGCTCTCTCTCCTCCTCCTTCTCCCTCCTCCTCTTCAGTCTTGGGCTCCTGGCCGTTCTCCTCTCCTGTTTGGTCGGGTTGATCCTCCTCCATCTCCTCCGCTCCCTCCTCCTCTCCGTCTTTCTGTCCGTCCTCCTTCTCGTCCAGGGTCATCGGCTTCTCGTCGATGTCAAATGGATTTTCTTCTGAAGAGGAGAATGAATTTCAGATGAGCTCTCAGAGTTGTTTAGTGATTTGTTTTTAAGTTAGCAAACATTAAACACCATTTTTGAGCACTTTATAAGAAAAAAAACTATAAGAAAGAAACTACGAAGAAAACCTTAAACATTTTTGTCAATATTGTGCAGCCCTTGCTTGTGATTCTGCTCTTAGGTCTCACCGTCTCCCTCGCCCTCGTCTCCGGCCTGGTCGTCCTCCTGGTCCAGGTTCAGATCCTCGGGCAGATCCATGGCCTCGGGGTCGGGTCTCTGGTCCTGCTTCCCATGGTACGGGTCCACTTCATTCTCATCAAACTCCCGCTGTGAAACAGGAGCAGACAGGTCAGACATGAAAGAGCCATGAAATGAGAAGAGATTGTGGTCTTAAGAGATTGGAGAGATTGATATTCATCCTGAGTCACATTTAAAACTGTGAATTAAAGTGAAATGTACAGGAAGGAAGGATGGAAGAAAGAGGGATGGATTAGGATGAGTAGTTCCAGGGATTATAACATCTAAGAAGGATTTCTGATTTCCCACATATTAAAAAAAGAAAAAAAAGAACTACCTGATCTCCTTGTTCATGGATCTTGTCTTTCTCCTCATTGTCCATTTGTTCATCTTTGTCCTGATTTTTCTTGTCCTCTTTACTGGGGTCTGCAGCATCCAAGTTGTCATCTTTGGCAACTAATTCAGATTCACCCTGAAATAATCCACAGTGTTGGTAGGAAATTATTGCACATTTAACCAATGGAATCTGACTGGTCTATATACTGCAGTGATGACTTCGAAAACAATAAAGTATTTGATGAGCAGATTATAAAGGATATAAGTTATTTTCCATTTCAAAACTCCCCCTATTTTCAAATCTTAATTTCCTCACTGAATTTACAGATGTTAACTCCTTTACATACCTGGTCCATGCCTTGACCAGACTCTTCCTCCTTGTCGCTTCCTTCCTGGTCATCATCGTCCTCATCATCACCCCACATCCTTTCATCCAGAGTGTCTGTCTGTCCCTCACCCAGGTCACCCATCTTTTTATCCAGCTCCTCCTCATCCTCTTTATCTGACTCATCATCTTCACCTGCAAATGATCAAGGAAAAAAAAAACTGACGGCTTTGACAAACTTTTCTCGACCGATTTTTCTCAGGAATACAAACTGGAAATAATCCAGACACAAGGCTGCTTCCCTAAACTGTTATACCATCAAACCCCATTTCAACCCACCTGGCTCCTGCTCGTCCCCATCATGCATTTGGCCATCAAAGTCCTCCGACATCTCAATGGCGTTGTCTTCTGCCTTGATATCCCCCTTGTTCTGCTGTTCCTCTTTCTCCTGGCCCTCCTGGAACGTGTCCTCCACCTGTAAGAAGACCACCAGCCGTGAGAAATGCTGCTGAAGTAATCTTAACTTGGACTTGGACATTGCATTGGTTGTCCATTACAGTGGGGGAAAAAGTGGAAAAAAATCTACAGCACACTATCTAGGAAAATATGAAAAAACCTGCATTAAAAATGGTGAAGCATTAAAAACAAACAACAAAAAAACATCACCAATGCTTTGCGGCATACACATGCCATCCTGTGGAACTTTTTGGTCTACAAAGGAATTATCAGTTCAATCCAAGTTTGTTCATCACCTGATCTTCATTCTCGATCTTGTCGCTGACGTCTTTGGTGCCCTCTCCCTCTCCTATGCCGCCGCCCTCGTAGTCGTGAAACTCGGTGGCACCTTCACCTCCGTCGCCGGCCATCAGCTCCTGTGGCAGACAGAAACCCTGCAGGGGGAAGAGAACAAGCAAGCATGACTCACTGTTTGGACTGGGGAGAAAGAGTATCATCTGTGTTTTTATTGTTAAAGTTACTTTTTTAGTTATTTTCAAGACATGTCTTTTTTTTTTTGCTAAAAATACAAGGAGAGGGTTAGAAATTGACAAAACCCACAAGATGACATATGATGAACTGTTAAGTATCTTCTCTCTCTCCAAAAATAGTTGAACTCAAAATCAAGGAGGAGCAGACCATTGTTAATTATCATCTATGGAAAAAAAGAAGTCACACTAGTTATTTTTCTATAAAACAAAACCTCAATTAAAGTAATAGAGCCAAAATTTTGGTGCATCAAATAAGATACCAGTGATATTTAAACTGTCTTTTCTTGTCTTTAACTGGCCATCATTTGGACGTCCTTCTCCACCTCAAAAGCGTAACTGGCTGGTGAAACAGTCAAAGTGCTCTTGAATTTAGTTATGCATTAGCCTCTGGGGCTGCTGTTGGTTTTACTGTCACCGTACCTTCTGGGCGAGCTCGGTGAAGATGCTGGCCAGCACAGACAGCAGCTTCCCGGTGCTCCTGTGGGCTCCCAGTGACACAGCCAGGTAGTAGCGGACCAGGTCGGAGTAAACTCCCAGCATGGGCTCCAGACGCACCAACTGCCTGCACGCCTCGTTCAGCTCCTGGACGGCCGGCAGACAAACACAAAACAAGGAGATATGAGCAGATTCTGATGCACTTGTCACTGGCATGGAATATGCAGAAGTGCTCACATGTACCGTAACAGTGGAGAAAACCTAATTTTACCACTTAATGTATTTATTAATTCATTATATGTGCATGTATACCAGAATCAGGGTTCCCACTTTGTCGAATTTAAAATTCCTGGACTTTTCCATGACTTCCCATGACTAAAATGTTCAATTTCCATGACTTACACAAACCTTTTTTTCCTTGACCAAAATTTTAAACATACTTCAGATCCAGAGGTCTTATTAAAGTCCATCATTGTTTTATTCTGCAGCGTAACAGAATGGAAAATAAATACTATTTCTGGTCACTGACTAGTTACTTGTTTTTTTTTTGTTTTTTTTTTTTAACTGAAGCTGACAAAATTCCATGATATTCCATGACTTTTCCCAAGAATTTATTAATTAAATACCCTGGCTTTTCAGAAATTCCATGACCTGTGGAAACCCTGTA
>OMKZ01017779.1:15966-37990 GCA_900302535.1 Neoniphon sammara | reverse complement strand
CACACACAGCAATAACGTGCCTTTGCACCGCTGCTTTCCTTCAGCCCCTGCACGGTCAGCGCATCATCAGCCCTGGTGGCATCACTGTCGTTATGTTTTTGCTCGCTCTCTCTCTCTCTCTCTCTCTCTCTCTCTCTCTCTCTCCCCCCTCAGTGTAGCCTGTACAGTCGCAAAACACGGGGCGCATTCATCGCGTTATTTTCTCACGAATTTGCAGTGGGAAGTGTCGTGCTGTCGTGCTTCTTCAAGCTGCCAACTACAGTATTGCTGGCGTGTGGATGCTGTAAGATGCTGCTGCTGCTGCTGCTGCTGCTGCATGTGGTGGTGTTGGTCAGGGTTCTCCATCCTACTGCATTTCCACGTCGGGTTTTGTTTTTCTTTGGGGAGGGGTGGAGGGGAGGGGGCACTATCTATTCAAACTTCTGCAACAGATGAGGATGAGTATGTAATGTATGAGCGGTCCTGTGGCCCTGCAGTCATGTGGGCACAACCTGCGATCTTACCTTTAAGTGCATGCAACTCTTCACCTATGGGTCACACGGAATAATTCCTGTGTCTTGCAGAGGACCCTGTTGTATGTTGCTTATAGGGTGTAATAGATCATGCAGGGCATGCTATTATAGGACTGCAACACAACCACTGAGAAATATAGAGGCTGCTGGAGTCAGGTGGATGGGTGAAAGTCTGGTGTTGGGGAGACCTCGCAGGAAAGTTCACACTTGGCTACAATAGCAGAGCGCCTGCCTTACAAAATGAACCTTGTAACCTGCCCTGTAAGAGTTTTTTTCCCATCCAATTTTTCAGCACACCTTCCCTACAGTGTTCTGCTTTTTGGACCCCTTGTTGACCCATAGAGAAAATCAGTGGGTCACTTGGTCTTGTTTACATAATGCTAAGATATTATTGGCCAGGTCTTTCTTGCTTCTAATATTCAGGTGAAATGGGCGCTCAAATCTGTGGCCCTGGTGATTTAATTATGATTTACACTGTGGTGGTTAAGATTATAGCCTTGTTACATGTGTTGTAGTTTGAGATGTGAGTGTTGCCATGCTATCGATTACATTGATCAAACTGTAAACAAACAAGAAGGGTAGGATTCAGCCAATCAATAAGATGGATTTGAGTTGTGTTTGACTTGAACACCTTCAGACCACAGGCGTGTTGTTGGCTTTTGTGGTCAGCACTGCTTGAGCAAAATGGGTTTTTGGTGTCTATACACCTTAGTGTTTCACTTTTATTATGAAGCCTTTTCAAGCAGTGCTTTTGGTATAAAGTGATGCCCACTGCTTTTCTATCCTTACCAGTATTCAGTTTTTCTTACAAGATCATAGTCTCATTATTTTAGTGTGTACAGCAATGTTTTTTGATAGTTTTTTGTTCCTCAAAGAGAAGGCCTCTGGCCAGAAAACTGTGGCTAAAAGAAAGTAACAGGACGCAACACAGGTAGAAAGAATTTTTACCCATTTGTAACTGCTTTGCAATATTATTTATCCATCCAGAGGAAAAAAAATATTTGAAATTCATCACTCATAATTCAAAAGTATTTCAGATTCCCTTCTCATCTCTGGGTTTGGTAGTGAAATGTCATTAAACAGTAAATACATTTTTTTGTTTTGTTTTTGCGTTTTTACCCAACTTCTACTTTCATCTGAGCAAAAATCTCATCTGAGAGCGATCGCAGTCCAAGCCCCATCACTGTCAGCTGCGTGCTTCTTTTGTAGATTTCTCAACAATTTCCCGCTTAATGCAGCCTCATCTACAAGTTAGTTGCAGCTGGTGAAATTGAGCAGTTGAACATTTTTGTATAGGTCTCATAAGCACTTCACCGATGGAGGTTCCTCTGTTCCAGCAGCATGCTTTATGCTGTTTACATGTCTAATTTTTTAATCAGAAGTGACAATGATCCATCTATTCTTGAGCTGCATTTACAGGATGTCTATATACACGTGTATATTGTGTGTTATATTTGTGTGTGTGAAAGAAAGATACAGTTCTTTATTTATTTTTCCATAAAAAACTGCTGTATATGGTGTCCATATGTTGCGGCTCTCCACAGAATAATGATGCTGTCAGGAAATGCACTCACAGCTTTTCTATAAATCCTTTGCACAGTTTGAACTTCTTGTTCACAACATTTACAGGTGTGTTCGTATAGCCTCTAGTGCACCTTTTACTGTGCATCAGTCTGGCCTCTGCAGCACCAGTGCAGACATGACTAAATGAGGATTCATCTAGTTGCAGGGCTTATGCTGGTCAAAAAGTCCTGTAAGTATCCAATCTGAAGAAAATCTATAGCACTGGGTCTTAAATGGGTCAGGATTCAGGCAGAATCTATATTTGGGAACAGTCGTTGTTGGGTTTTCTTTTTTGGTTTGTTTTTTTACCATCACACGGGATCTGAGGATAAGCATCCCTTGTGGTATTAAATGAGGATGAGCACCTACATAGTCAAAGCAAGTGTGAAAACACCCTGAGTTTACTGTAGTTTGCTGAAGACTGATAACAGCCCCAATTAAACACAGAGTGTTTTCAAGTTTTGTTTGCAGTGATTGAATTCAACTTCATAGTGTGCACTCTGGTTTCTTGATTATTTTTGGCTGGTTTGGGGAGGTAAGAACACCCACTCCAACTTTTTTGTAAACCAAACAAGTGCTAACGAGTCCTTCTGAGAGAGGTGGTCCTTTAGGCCGTTTCTAAATGGTCATGGGATTAGTTCATTTAAGGGTGTTGAAATTATTGAGCTTCAGCTGGCAAGATAGTGAGCCAGCTTGCCACACAACAGTACATCCTTGCAATTTAGCTAGCTAGTATTGACAGTGGAACTAGTGAGACGTTTGCTAACTAATTTAAAGCTGTGCTATAGGCAACTTCACGCTTTGCATGGCAGCAAGTGGTAACTCTATGAAAAATGTGAAGTTCAAGGTGTAGGAATCATGTCATGTAGTCAGGAAACTACACAGAGCTCACTCAAGTTAACAAACCCAGCTGGTCTGTACTGCTCTATGCTAAAGGATGAAAGAGACAAGAGAGCTAATGTTGGTGAGTCCAGCTTTTTCTGGATGCTTCCTGTTGCCATTTAGGAGAGATTTTGTATTTCGCTAAAGTGATCATAATGGATGCTAAGATTTAATTTGGGCAAATGATGCAAATCTACAATGTCTCAGTTCTGTATTACAGCCTCACTTTGTCATTTTGCTTGATAAGAAATGTATGCTTTTTACATGAAGAGCATTATTTGAGGGAAGACACTGTAGTGCTTTTTTGTTAACTATTTTTAGTGTCTTTTCTTTCAAAGTGCCTATGTTTTACTTAATTTGAAATGGTCTTCAAGAACTTTATATCCCTTGCAAACAAAACAAAAAACAAACAACAACAACAACAACAACAACAAAAACGTTCCCTAAGATGTTGGTAGAAGTTGGTATTGCATCCTGTATTAGACCTTGCAGGAGCACTGCTGTGCATAAGGCACCCTACACACGCTGATTAACATCAAAGGATGGTATTTACTTGTAACAGAGTTTGCATAGGTCCACACACTATGTAGTGTAGGCAAGAATAGACTAAAGCTTATAAAAGTTTTTTTTTTTAATTTCTTAAAGCACTGCAAATAAAACAATGTTGAAGTTAAATTTAAAGCTAAAACCAGTGCTTTTTAATGAATATGTAATTCAAACATCTATGTGTATGGCTGAGTATGTAAAAACTGTAAAATGGGCACATTTTCTGTGACTAGAGACCCCCTTCATACTACTGAGAAATATTCGAAGTATCAATCAGCTTGTCGGGTTGCATCTCTCCTCCTGGTTGACAGTGCCAATAAAGTCTGTTCAAAACAGAGCTGTCACACTATAAACCATTTTATTCAACTGCATAAGCTTCAGCTACAATCTCAGATACACACAGATACAGATTAACTAGCGCTACAAGGAAAATAATCTTTGGAGAACCTGAGTGAAATACACAGTGCTAGATATGTGCACATAACTTACTGTGAAGCTGCCCTAGCATCAAAATACTTACACCATCCCATACTATTTTACTTTCAAATTTCCACACTTCAGTTAATAATATATTCATGTTGGCCTCACCTGGCCTGTTGATGACATTTTGTGATCTCCCCCATCTTTGCTGTAGTTCTCTGCCGCAGAGCAACAAGGTGCGGAAGAGTAGGGATTTCAGCTGTAAATGATGTCAGTGGCTCTCTCTGAAACTATTTTTGGTAAGAGCAATTGATATTAACATTCATAACTTACATACATCATCTGGCTTAGACCATTTTCTGGGATCAGAGTTGTACCTAACCCAAAATGAAGTAACTCTAATCCCGTATCTCATTTCCCTTTCACTTTTCAATGCAATTTGTGGTGCCCAACAAAAAATGAATGAAGTGTCTTACACAATAATATTGGATATGTCCTTTGGCATAATTTTTCATGAACGTAATACCTTTCTTGGGAGCTTTATAAATTACATTCTTCCTTGTTTACTGTTACCTCTAGATAGAATTTGTTGCCACATGCAATCAATTGTGCATCTCTCCTCAGATGCTCGAATTTATATATTTCATTTTGATGTTTTCTCAATTATACTTACAGAGGATCAAACAACAACAACAAGAAAAAAACTTCTTATGCACATTCCTTGCATGTCCTTGCCGAAATGCAAATGAGTTGGAAACTAAGTTGAAGTCTTAACAGCTGCAAGCGGGTTCAAAGGGCAAAGCAGGAAAGAACAAAACCCTCGGTTTTGATTTAGATCAGGAAATGGGACTGGCAGACTCTAGTGATTTGCTGCCAGTAGGATCTGGCAGGAACATCTCTCCATTACAGGGATAAGAAGTAAAATAATCACCATTCATGGGCTCATGTTCGTGGTGTCAAAGGTCACAGGGATACTGAGCATTATGCACTATTCTACAGGCTCAAACAGCCACTGTCCTGCACATAGCTGAGGCTATTACACCTCTGGAGTTAATACAGGAAATGGAATAGAAAAAGCATTATGGGAAAGTATCAGTGACATTGCAGCCGCAGGTGGGTGGCCATAAAAGTATAATATCTATTAAATGTGACATGACAGAGAAACACTGCCCTAGAATACATATGTATTCCATGTTATGTGTGCGTTTAATCATTTGGGCTGAAAAATAGTATTTGATGCCATGCAATATTTATACCATTTTTTTTTTTTTTTTTTTTTTTTTTTCTTAAGTATCACTTTTCATTACCGTTTGCTTATGCTGCTTTTTTAGGCATAACAGTTGATGCAGTCCCTTTGTTGCACCTGCTGAATAAAACATCCCTCAACTAAATGGCTTGCTTCACGTCATGGTAGGTTGGCTTGTAGGTTTTAGATCATAGCAGCGGTGACAGATTTAACAGGCAGCGAATGTTTGTTAGATCCGAGGCTTTCTTGTACACTGTGCCTGTCTGCTGGTGACGGCTGGGCCTGACTCACAGGAAGTAAGAATAGATTTTGGCAGGAAAATGGGCTGTGGTTACGCCACTATCTAACAATCGGCAGGCTTTATTTCAGGGCTGTTATATAAAATGATTATACACAAATCTGAAGCGCTCGCTCTTTTGTTTCATTCAATTCATATTCTGTTCGGCTATTGTTTGGCCAGTCGGTGCAGCTGTCAAAATTATCTGATATGTAGCTTTTTCTTGCAGGACCAGCTAATGTGCCTTTCTGGGCAAGCTTAGAATTAAGCTAGAGATCAATGAAAGGAAAATACTGGTGTTATTGATTTGTTGCCCATCTTTAATTTCTACTCTATTTTTGATCCACCTAGTCCAACTGAGGTTCAATATATGTATATATATAGCATATCATGAGATATACTGTGTAATTTAAAATCACATTACCTTCTGCAGCTGATAGGATCCCATTTGGCTTGAACCTCCATCATATATTGCACTGACATCTCTGTCAGTCTCAACGTTCCAAACACTGCAGGATCCAAAATGTGTAGGAAAATAGATTTTTTTCCCCCTTTCAGGCAATAGCTAACTGAATCAAAACATAAAAGAGTGTACTTCACACTAGAATTTGTACTGTAGTTTTCCACCCATATCACAGCACACAGCTGCTAATTCAACTGCTTTCAGTTGGCTTCTCCACATTGACTTCATTTACATGCACGCTTGAAAAGGATTATGTGTACAAACCAACTAAAAAGCAACTGTTTACATGCATAAGAGAACATGTGATCATCTGTTTGCATGTTGATAACTGGTGAATAGACAGATCTTATTTTTGACAAGTGCGTGGTGAAGCTTTCTTTTGCACATACTGACAAAACTAAAAAGTACCAAGGCTAATGAGTCTATTTACAGCCAATGACCTATTAGAAATCTCAATACAGACTAAAACTTCATAAGCCTAATATATGACCTCTGTATCTTTTTGATTGTGTTAATTTATTTATGGATGAGATGGTCTCATCAGTATTCATAAACCCTAATCTAACTCACAACAAGAAGGCACCATCAAATGGAATTGCAACTCCTCTTTAATTTGTCAATCTGTAACAGGCATCTACTGTACGTACTGGTGGTGTGTGAATAAATAACACGCAAGAGCATGCATGCCATCACTAATTCTGATACGAAAGACGATTCAACATTTCCATGATTGCAGTTAGATCTAACAAGTGGATTGTCAATAAGATAATCTTCCAAGGGGACTGGATTTTCTACTGTTGGCTTATTCTAAAATGATAAGGTGTTTAGAAGGGGCTTTACCAGTGGGAATAAATCTGAAATATTCTGATTAATGTGATTATTTTACTGCATGTAGTCATTCATGGCTGACCTTTCACACTAGAGCCTTTTAAATTAGGATCATGCAACAGTGACTGAACTACAACTAATGTAATATACCTGCCAAAATAAAAATTAAAAAAAAAGTTAAAAAAAAATTAAAAACACCAGAATACTCCTTTACAAGCAGCACTCAGGGTTTCTGCATCAGTAGTGGCTGTGCTAATATTTGATATTCGGTACATACATGAGATTACCTATTGTGCTACTTCTGATCATCTATAATGAACAGATGACTGTGAACAGATAATAATTATTACATTCACCTTCCAGTCTGGCTCTTTTAAAACTTAAAACCCTGTTTAATGCAATGAAAAAGCCACATTAAAGCTTGAAACAGGATGATGACCCTGAAGTGGCAGCTTTTGTTGAAGGGCATCAGCCAGTTTTGCCCGTGCATACCGCTGCGCTAGAGATGAAATGGCTTTAATTGAAAAATCAAAATGACCTCAGAAGTCTTTGTGGTGTCATGCAGCCCCTGCAGGACTTCAGTGATTTTTTTTTATCTAACTATTAATGAGGAAGGAGTGTTATTTGTTTTGGTTGGGGTCAGATTTTTTCCTGTGAAAATCAAAAATATATTTCATGCTGTAGATGGGCTGAATAAAGCTGCTATGCGATGATTAAACAAAACTCAGACGCTTATGCAACAAATTTTTCCCACAGCAGGTCTGTAGCAGGTCTACCTATTAAGCTGCTGAGACATTTCTCAATTATGCATGTGTTTACTCATCGCATTGAGCTGCTGCTGTTGATCTGGAGAGAAACTCTGCCTTTCAGTCTCTTCAAAGGCATCCATCCCAGCAGCAGCACGAGACACTGAAGTGTCTGACATGACGATAAGCCAACATGCCAGAGAATAACACAGATCCACGGCATTAACATACGTGCCAATCCGGTTATGTGCCTTTCAGGTAAATGTGTGAAACCGAACCATCCCTTTTGACATTTTGGGACTTAGCTAAAGTGCGCTATTAGTTGAGACCCAGCCATCGGAAAGCCATTAACATCTTTTATTAACGGCAAGCCCTTCAGCTATGGGCATGGCATCCAAGATGACTTGTTGCCTGGGAGCCTCAGGCCTTTGGGGACGACCAGAGGGCTTATGTCTCCCGCAATGCAAATAATGCAATAGAATCTGTAACCATTATGACAACTCTGTCCTCCTCCGCTGCTATCACATCCGCCCCTTGCATGGGAAGTGGTAATGATGAACTTTCCTTGGCTCACACGGCTGAAATGCGGCGTGCCGTATCAGGCGGTGACGTTGGAAATGATGAAATGATAAAGGCTGTGATTAGCAGAGACAAGTAAACGCTGTGGGCAAGGGAGTTCAAACAGCGGAGTAACTTCCCCCTCTACCCCCGAAGTCCTGCACTGCGCAGATGTGGGCTGGCTTGCTGCTGTCTTTGGCTTGCGTGGGAGTTTGAAGCAACTCTGATTCCCTCAGCAGCTGGTGGTGCACAGATAGGAAAAATAGTAGAGACGCTCTGCTCCAAAGGGTCTCCCAACATAGGCCAGTTTGAAGAAGTGGAACATTCTTCTCTGTGATCTTCAGTGAACATACAGTGCTGTTAAATGCTCCCCCGGCCAGAAATGCTCATCTCTGGAAGCATTGCTCTTTCAAGGATGTATCATTTTAATATCACAGCTTTTTTTTTTTTCTTCTGAAATTAGCATCGAACACAAACAGGGATTTCTTGACAGGCTTTATCAGCAGTTTTACTGTATTCTACCCTCACTGTTTCCTACATGCTAATGTGGATTATGCGATTTTGCTTATCGTGTTCAAACATGGCTGCTGAGCAATAACAATTGCTCTGCCACTGTGTCGCCACATTAGACTCCTTATTAGAGACTTCGGGAAGTGCCTTGTATACAATACTGTATGCTACTTATCTCTGCATTCATGGTTCATCACAGGGGGCTTAAGCTTCGACGAGTAGCGCTGCTACGCACAGATGATTTTTCATTCTGACTTATTCTGATGTGTTTTTTTTTCTGTCTGCCAGCGGTGAGCATTTTCGGAGTGCTTGAGCAGGTGGAATTATTCAACGTCACTGTGACCTCAGTTTTAAGAGATATAAGCCTGACTGTCCTTGTGTTTTTCTCTGCAAGTGTATGTCAAGGTTATGAAGGAAGAGTCAGCCTGACTTGCATTAGCATTTAAGTGTACCGAATCTGAGATGATAAGATGGGAGACATTTTGTCTTTTTCTGCTTTCCATTAAAGGGAATACGGCAAAAGAGGGAATTAACACTGAAGAAATATTTTTAGGATCTACTTCAGTAATTATTTGTATCTTTGGAAAGCAACGTCACATCCAGAATAATGGACCTCTTCATTTATATGGATTTATTTATACACATTTATTGTTACTTTTAACCCAGACCAGACTTCCATTGTATACAATCCTATAATTACATTTGACATGAATATATTCAAGGCTTCTATGTTTTCTATCTGCTTTTATGGAAGGATGCCTTCCCCTTCTATACGTTTTTACATATAAGCAGCAATTTTCCCCTTTAAAAGGCTAGGAATCCTATTCTTTTACCTCAATTTAAGCCTTTTATTTATAGTTCCTTTCCATCTTTTCCTTTCCACAGCATCCAATAACTGTAAATATTCCAAATCACTGCTTTAACTTTGAAGTTAGGGTCTCCCGTTTCTTATGTCTAGAGCTATTCAGAGCCATCTTCCAGGCGGTGAATGCAGCATCGCAGAGGTTTCATGAAAAGTCCAGATTAGGCGTGAAAAAAGGGAAGAGATGGGAAAGGAGGGGAAAAAGCTCTAATCTGCACATTGACGTCACTCTGGATGGGCTGAAGCAGTGCAGATGGGAGTGAGGGAGGATTGTGTGGGCTATGCATTTTATGACAACAGATTATTTCCCTTTATTCATGCTGACTTCCTCCCTGTGAGCCACCGAGAGACTTTCTTCCCCAGGGATGGCATTCCTGCATTTTTGTATCGCCAAAAAATCATGAAGACATCAATCCGCAGCCACAGGAGCGGGTTTTAGCAAAGTTCTGGAGAAAGACTTGGTATATGGGAGGGCACGTCTCCATGCTCATCTCATAACATCTGTCATTACTGATAACATTTACCGGCAAACCCTTGATCCACTACAGGACTTGCCATGCAAGTGCAGTGACTTAATCTCCTGTGCATGTGGCAAGTGTTATATGTTAATGAAAACTGCACTTGCATGTGGAGCCTAATGTATTTGAGATATTACTATGCAAAATCTGATGAAGCTTAGTATTATAAGGTCTCTTGAACACTTAAGGAGGGATGACACTCTAATTTCCATCCCTTTACTGCTCCATTCCCGAATTTTGAAAACGGGCCAAGAGAATCTTTTTTTCTGTCTGCTCATATGTCTTGTGATAAATCTTCCACGGACACTAGAGTATATAATTTATTACATATAATATTTTACATAAACAGTTATGTAGACTGCTTACTGTTTGGCACTTGTAATGTTGTCATTGCTGTAATTAAGGCTAATGCAGCAGTGGGATGGAAGCATGTGGTGTCATGGTATAGGATCATGTTGTTTGTGATCTCAGGAAGGCAAGCATGAAGGCCCTGTTTACATTTCCAGTTCACCTGTTTTTGCTTCAACGTACAAATTCATCTCTGCAGAGCGCAGCACTGATTTTATAAGGTTAAGTGCCTCTGTTTTCCTGTGCGGTGGGCATCAGCCAGTAACCTCGGTGACAGCCCTACTTCTCCATATTGAGGTTGCTTCACTAACAGGTTTGCTGCTCCCTGCTGAGTCTAGCTTACTAATTGAAATATGGAGCACCTGTGTTGGCAAGGGAGGCTACCAAGACCTTCTGGCCAGAGCTTTGCCAGTGCGTGACTGCTAGCAAGGGCACAAGGTCTGACTTGTGCTTCTCTAGATTCTACTTTTAAGTTTGTTTGGAAAAGTCATTCATTTAGCATCTTGTTTCTTGGGGGCTTTTCGAGTTGAGGTGAGTTATCTGGTGTTATTGGGTGCCCTTGTGATTCAGAAAACCTTGTTAGCTGCATGGAACTCTATTCGTGTTTCTCTTCTCTGACCTTTTGTTTTGGTCGGTAGGTGGTTTGTTCTCTGAGCAAATCTTACTTGTGAGCACCATTGATTTGATAGAGAATGTAACAAGGGAAACTGCCTGAATTGTTATATATTGCCCTTTAATAATATGAAAATAGGAGCCCATTGGTGGTCTTATATGTTAAGTGATGTGAATATATAACCTACACCAAAATCATCTGTTTATCCTTGGTATGTGGTTCACCCAAATGCTTCTTGCTACACTTTTGCATATTGAGTAATTGTAAGGGACCAACATTATTCAAAAGTTCCTAGTGATATTTATTGCATGGCCTCCAGATTCATTCATTATATAAATAAAACAGAATTTAATTAATATAGCTAATATGGCCACAATTTATTTTTGGCTGTTTTTTACCTTCTCCACGTTCCCATTTGCTACTGCAGTCACTCACACTCACACAGTCACACTTACAGCATACACATATTGTATGCTAACGTGTTAGCATGGTGAATCATCTACCAGGGATACATGGATGACTTCAGCATCTATGTTCTCATCACTTAATTGGTAAACTGACCAACAGCCCAATCTGCTAAAACCTGGTGTATTCATTTCATTGAACATTGGCTTCAGTTCCACATTCAATACACGGAAACTGTTTACTTGTTTGGCAAGCAGTGTTTTTTTTTTTTTTTTTTTCATGTGGCATTAAAGATTGTTCATCAGCCTGGTGCGAGCAGAGTCTTAAAAACAGGAATAATCCTCTGGAGAGGTCATTGTTGAGCCAAATATTAAACAGTGAAGTAATGATGTAATATTTAGTATTCAGCATGACACCCAGAGCAGTTTTAGTGTTTATTAAATAGTTCTCATTCAGTTACCATTGCAGCAGTTTAAGATTCTGTGCTCATATTTGATCTGCATGCTGTTTGTTCTGAACATCATTAAGTTTGTAGCTGATTGATCCAGGCTTACAATCTTTGATATTCAAGCTTATTGACAGCATTACATATCCAGACAGCAAATGAGCTTACAGTGGAATAATTTAAGACACAACAGTCCTCAGTCCCTTCTATAATTCAGTGCTTCTACTAATGAAAATATTTGACACAACAATATGGTGCTAAGGCCAAATCTGCACTTTTCAGATAAGACATAACAGATTTTAAGATTTTAGTTGGCAGAAACATATTCTAGAGATGAGTGCTCTGGGAAACCCTTCCTTGAAAGGTTGTGAAATGCCTGTGGAAGAGTCCTTAAATGGCACTGCAGCGTTTCACTATGGGGTGAATCATCTAATCTTGTGTTCCTCCTGTTCCTGGTTGTCCTCAGATAACCAACGGACAAGCCCAACAGGCTTAGAAGCTCATTTATCCCCTGTGTTATTAGCCTACTCACTAGTTTGAGATTGTGCATATTCATACTGTAATGAAAGTGATGAATATGTAGCGGGAATAGTGAAAGAGAGCGCTAGTGCAAAAGCTCCGGCTCTGACGCAGCAGAATGGAGACTAGCCCTCGGCCATGGATCAAGGTTGTGCTGAAACACCCCCACTGGACTGTACTTAATCAAACTTAGAGAGCAGAATGGGGGAGTGATGGCGATAGGGCAGGGAGTGGGAGGGAATAGGCTTGGAGAGCTCTGAGTTTTAAGTGTAGAATAAGTAGGTTGGTAGGCTGGGAATGTCTCAGTCAGAGCTTTGGTCATGAACTCCGATTCAACCCTTCAGACTGAGTCAAAAAGTTCAAATGTCCAGGTCAGAGTCGAGGTGGGCAATGATAATGGTGTTGCGGATACTGATTTAGATTTAGCTATGGTGATGTGGTGTAATGTATTTTCCTAAATCTTTGTCATATGAGAATGCTTTAGGGTTTTATATCTTGTATATTAGGCATGAATGATATAGTAAAATAAATAAATAAAAAATTGCAATTATCTTGACAGATACTACGCGATATGATTGAAGATTTTAGATGGAATGTTAATTTTTGCATCTTTATTTTCATTTTCACTGGAAAACAAACTATTAAAATGATGATGTGATTTTTGCTGGGCTCTGTACCAAATCAACATGTTTTCTTACGTCTAGAGAATACCATTTGTAGGCCAGAGCCTCTCTGTAGCACCACAACACTTCATTTATAATTCACATTTTACCTTTAGCAAATGCAGCTGCAAACAAATGGCAGCTCCTGAGATTTGGATATTGTATTTGGCCATGCTGCAGTTTCAATAATATTTCAATTAACTGTACAGCCCTTTTGTATATTGGATGTATTTTATATACTGAACATTCACAATTTTGAACTATCCCAGTGGCCCTTATGGGTCATGTTGCCTAAACGTAAAGTGAACTATTCCACCATGCGTTGTCACCTTGTCATGCCTGTACAATGTTTTCACTGGATGATTCCTGTGCACCTGCATGTGAAAACAATGGTCCGATTGAATCAAATTGAATCGTTTTCCTGTCATTTCACCAGTTTGATTCACACATCCTTTCAGTTGTGCAGTTTGCTCATGTGGCTGCCTCTTCCAAAGGGGAGTTGAATGTAAGAGAAAGCTCACATTAGCCCTCGCCACAGCTGACTGAACATTAGGCTTCGTTCTGCAGGATACTGAGACCTCCATCATGTCACAGTAACACAGAGGGATAGAAAATGCCAGTTTAAGGATGCAGTCACATTATAGATGGAATGGAGTGTATCATCAGCTTTGTTTGCCATTTTATCCCACCTCTTCTTCCGTGCAGTCCCTATGACCATGTATGCGCAGCCTCAGGTTGCACAGATGTAGCATTAAAAAAAAAAAAAAAAAGTAATCTGTACTGTGGCTTCAGTCAAATTCATAGAGATGCCCTTGATGTCAGATGTTGGACATCTGATGCCACAACAACAAAACAGATGTTATGTAATTAGAAGTAACCTAGTTTTCCATTTTGATTTCATTTTTTTAAAAAGAGGGCGAGCAGGGCTGTATATGTTGGTCAGCCGAGCATGAATCACTGGGATTATCCTGTTAGGCTGACACTCAGTCCGTTATTTGGATTGAGGGAAGGAACAAAGGTCAGTGCTCCATATTTCTTAGCATGGCTTGGTCGACACAGCCAAGATAATACGTAAAAATTAACGCTATTAGCTTGTTTATTTTTGATCTAAACCAGAGTTCAAAGGTTAAATGAAAGGTCAGAAAATCTTTGCTGATGTTGTGTTGGCATGTCATGTTTGTGATTTGCAAATGTGCATAAGTGTGCATGCCCGCTCACATGCATACCACCCCCACACACACAGAATGCACACACAAGCACATATGCAAACCCAGAGAGTTTTAGAATGTATAGATCAATTCCTTCTGCCATGTCAGGTTCATTGAGATTAGGCGACGGCTGCATCTATTTTTGCCTCTCTAGAATTAAAGCGTATTGTGAAGGGGGTACAAGCAGACATCTGTCACCCCCGAGAGCCAGAGTCTGGCGATGTTTCTCATCCCCCTTCCCATCCCATCTAGGCACTCTCCTGATGGAGGCACACTGGATGCTATCAGTGTTCAGGGTAAGATAATCTCGGAACAAATCATAAGACTAAATGTGTCAGTCGTAGGCTTGAACTATCCATAATCCCTACTCTTTAACCATTCCATCTGAGGGTACACTGTAGCTGATGTTAATCCCATTGTCCAAGCTCCACCCATGTGGAATGACACATCAGCCTTCGAGGAGATTATACTATACTTAGCCAGGAAAATATATGGTAGAAAAAAACCTTATTTCAGTTGACATCGATAATTATGGTATTCCTATTCAGGAGGTAGTTCCCTTTTTTGTGTGCTAAGCATGCATGTGCTATGCATGTTCACAGAGTCTGTCCATAAATTCTGTCTGAACCCTGTAAGCCATACTGTATTAATTGAGTGAATGCACGTTCTCCCTTAAATCCTGTTTTACAATATTACATTTACATGCTGATGATTGAAGGCAAAGCTGTGGGCTCATTACATGGCCAGTAATATTCTATCCCATGACTGTTCTGGAGCATTGACAGCTGAGTAAAGGTTGAATCCGACTGTAGATCAAAAACAGAGGCAGTCAAGGAAGGAGGAGATGAAACAATAAGTGGGTGTAATTACGAGGAGACTAGTGAAGGCAACCCTTAGAGGCTGTGACTCAATCGCTGCTGCTCCATGGACTAATGAAAGACAGAGAGCTTTACGATTTCCTTCATGTGGGATGAGATTCCTCTGAATTGCCACTTTTGCGACAGCAGGGTGATTTTACACCAAGATTAGCAAGCAGTTGTCTGGTCCTCAGAACCCGTTGCCAAAAACCTTGTGAGAACATCCATTTGAATCCCTGTAGCTGAGCAAAGGTCAGATACAAGGCAAAGTTCAGATGATTAGATGTACTACCTGTGTTGCATTTTCTTTTATTATATTCAGTAATTCTTAGTCTGTGCTAATTCAGAGTCCCCATGAAATGAAGTCACATGACTTCTGCTTCCTGTAAAACAGAATATCTTTAATGATGACCTCATCCTGACCTAGTGGGTGTAATCAAGCAATAAAACCTTCACAAATTTTTGAACAGTGTCGCTCCTCCAATTCCTTCAAATAAAATTGTGCTTCTTACCATACTTAATATCCTGTTGGCTTACACTTGTGAATGATCCCTCCCTGCATTTTGTCCTGCCCCAACATCCTGTTTCAAGGAAACACATCAGATCAAGGAAGTAAGAGTGACATTTCATGGGGTCATTAACTTACCTGTTTTATTGATAGGTGCACTAAATGAATTAGTCCAGGACAAAATGTAGGTTACTTCATATATATTTGTTTACAGGACTTAGAAGCTCTGTGTTGATGCCATTTTCTTTAATGATAAAATATTGCATCCATACCAGACATTGTTCTCATTTTGCAAAACAAATATGGCAAAACTGTGTGAATGTGAGCAGAAGTATAATGTCTGCTGTTGGTCAATCACATTCAAATCACATTCATCCAGAAATAGAGCAAACTCAAGTTCTCCTTGAGTTCCTTCATTATAAGAAAACAGTGAAATCAAATGACACATTCAGCAATCGGAGAGCTTAACTCAGAGGACAGAAATGCACTGCTCAAGTACTGCAGCTATTTTCTACTCAGAAGTTGTGTCAAATGGCAAGTGATGGCAGCTGTTATGAGGAGACGTTTTGAAGTGTACACATCATTAATGGCCAGAAATCGTAATGATCTCTAAACACAATTCCTCCTCAAAATCTGCTCTGTGTCATTGTCTTTTGACTGTGCTGAAGCAGCCGTTGCACATTCATTACACCCAAACATAGCACATAATAATGACAGCAATTACCACAAAATGTTGGGGGCTTGATTCATTATGGAAAAGAAGCTTAGCCATAATTGTTTTTCACATTTTACTATGCTTCTTAACAAAGGGTTTGGGGAATGAGATGGCCAAATCTCCAGGGAACTGAACTGAATGCAGCAGCAGCATCAGAGCAACTATATTCCTCAAAGTTGAACGTCCTCTCAAACAGAAGAGAATATGTGGCAGTCTGAGTTTCCAAGTGTGGCATATAAGCAATCATTTTTATGGCCATTCTTATCCTTTACTGATTGGATTTTGTAGTTTGAATTTGAACAAATCAGACATCAAACATCATACAATTTCCAGTGCAGTTCTCAGTGTCAGGTCAAATATACTGTATACAAATCACAGCCAGTCTTTCATCTTGTCAAACCCTTTATGCATATATAAGAGACTCATTGCAATGTTTGACGTGACAGGGACCTATAGCTTGGCTTAGAATGAGAAGACTATTAAAAAAACTTATTGCAATTGTGTTTTTGCACCATATATCTGTATTTTGCATTGTCATGTCATTGTAATCCTCATTATATCAGGTTACACTGCACACATTAGATTGCATCCAAACATGGACCAGTACTCTGATTTAACTGCAGCTGTTTGATGTGTGGGTCATTTAAGCAGCTTAATCTGATTATGATGTTAGTGAAAGAAAAGTTTTGGGATTTCAAAAGTATAATTATGGCCCTGAAAAATTCATCAAGTTTCATTCCAGTGTTTTACAATCTGAGAAACTGGCTTCAGTCTCCTCTATTTTTTTTTCAAGAACACTAGTGCAAATTTGAAATTTGTTTCAAAACCACAAGCAAGTAAATTCAGTTTTCTTCCATATTTGAACAGTTCAGAGAAGTTCAGAGAAGATTACTGTATGCATCCATATGATCAAAGCATAGGTTTGTGTATATGGACATTTTCTACATCTGGAGTAAATCTGAGGTTTGAGCACACAAGGCTTTGTGGCTGAGCATTAAAAAGTAGCATGTAATACAACATCCTGGCACTCATATTTTTGAACATACTTATACAGAATAGACCTCTTTAGAGCATTTTCTAAAGTATTAGGAGAGAGTGACAGGAATGATGAAAGACAGAGTGAAAGCATAAGTCTGACACAAAAATCACAAAGCCATGAGTGCATGATACGCCTAACCCACCACATCACAGTGCATCTCAAAACCTCCCTGTTTTTTTTTTCAGGGGTCCGTTTTGCACAAAATTGCAGTGGGAGAAAGAAGAAGAGAAAACAGGCACATTGCATTTATTCAAATTTATGTAGTCATATTGAATAAGTTCAATGTGCTAACTCAGGGGTTTGAATAATGTGGAAAAAGTTGCTGCAAAAATTAAGACAGAATGCTGCACAGGAGTTACCTTAATTTTTTTTTCTCCCCTAAATTGGCCAAAATCTCTGAGCTCAGGCTACAGACCAAGCATTAACAGTCAACTAGTCATGTGTTGTCTTCAAATTTACAATTGATGCATGCAGTGATGACAGCCTAATGGTTCAGAAGGCTGTCTGTTCAAATCCCACAACTGGCTGTGAAAAGCTGGGGGGGTGAAAGTGACTGAGAAACACTCCACTGCCTCGGGAAATATTCCTGAGGTTCCCTTGAGCAGTGTACACTGACATGGGTATAAAAAAACACAACATCAAAAAAAGAAAACATGCATACTCAGTGAACTGTTCCTGCATAGCAAACAACTAAATGACACTGTAGGCTTTTCTGAAAGGTTTGTAAAAATCTGTACAAATAATACTGATCCACAGTTTGTCCTTGCAAATGTCCATTTGTGTGTGTGTGTGTGTGTGTGTGTGTGAGAGAGAGAGAGAGAGAGTGTGTGTTTTTCATATTTAGAATTATCTGCTTGTAATCGCGTTGCCATTCTCAGACTGAGTGACTGAGCTGTTGATACAAAGGATAGGAGTATATAATAGCTAAATATAATACGGCACGTGTTATGATGAGATGATCATGATTCTCAAATGTTTGAGAAAGTGGGTGTGCAGTTTGAGTAAAACTGGAATCACATCATAAATGAGCATTGGTCTTCACCTGAGTAAGAGCTATAGTTAGGATAACCACATCATGATAATACCAATTGTGTCGTAAGTTGTCAGTCACAGAAATGTCTTCCAAATTTTCAAAGCCTTTCCAGTAATTGCTTGAACTTTATGGTACTTAATGGCTTTTGGCCTGTGGGAGATTTGTGCAATGGTGACATGCTTGTTCAAAAAATGTTTTTTTTTATATATCTATTTATGCATGCATTTTATACTGATAATATTTTTTCCTATGGCGTATGAGCCTGTAAAGACATCTATGTATTTCAGAATAACCATGAATTTTTACCTTTGTACTGATCAGTCACGTGACAGCTACAACAAATTTTACATGTTACAGCTTGCTAGGTCTACCTGTACGAACCTGATGAAGCCTACATGGCAAAATGTGTCCTTTTTGACCTTGCACTACATAAGAATAAAGTTGGACTAAGGTCTGATAAAAGGCTTGCAGTAGTGCAAGAGCACAGTTTTTTTTTTTTTTTTTTTATCTACCTCTCGGTCTGATCCTCCGCAAAAACCAGCACCTTTTGAAACTGTGTGTCAGTGCACACCTTTTTTTACAAATCATACAATCAATTTGCAAATACTATTTAACAAGGTCTCTCATATACCAATCATTGTTCCAAAAACAAATACACATTGAGCAGGATAGTGATACAACAATAGATACTGCAGTCACATGTATGAATCGCAGTTTTTCCTCCCCCCTGCTTGGCAACCCCACTGTCACCAATGGCAGCGACGTAGGCACTCACACTGCCATGCTAATGGCTGGCCCTGTGGTCACAGCTAGTTATCCTTAGTAAATAAGCAGAAGTAATTAGTTCAAAACCCACTGCTCTTTCATCTTAGCCCCCTCTAAAGCAGTTACCCCCACAGTTTACTCAGCATGCTGCAAGCTACAAAGTAGTTAATTTAAGTCATACATATTGAACCAGCAGGACTAAAGGGCATGTTGGTCCTTGCAAATGTTCCTGTTAAAGAGACAAGTATTTTTTGCCGTTGTTTTATTGTTGTTGTTTCTACTTTTGAGAAATTTGGGTAGATTTTTTCTAGAGGAATGGTCAATGTAATTTGTGGAGCTGGCAGAACTGTAACGTAATTGCTTATTAAAGGCTAACAGTCTCAAATGTCTGTTCCATAATATCTCATTGTACTGAATCCTCCACAGCACCCTCGCTGTACATTCCATCTTAACATAGGAATTAGTCTCTTCAGAGCCCTCCTGTGCTGACAATACAGTCAGAGACTGTAAAACTGTAATCTCATATAAATTCCATGTTCCAAGGGCTCTGCCCAGACAAGGCTGTGATATATGAAGTCAGTGGCATAGAAAAGGGCAGGTGACAAAGCTGCAGACTATTTGATATTCAGAAGGGTAGGCTTTCTCACACTGACCTGAGTGAGTAGTAAACGCCCTTGTGGTAGTCACTACGGGGACAATATCTCTGAAAACACAATTCCAAATTTCAGATATTTCTAGTAGTTGCGGATTCATCTGTGCATTTTGTTTTCATAAATTCAGTTTGATTTCTGTTTTTGTTGAGAAAAGTATAGTACACAACTTTGAGCTTCTTTGCAGTATCTGAAAGTGGGGTAACTCCCTGGATAAAGGCATGGCTTAAATGAAGTAATGTAGCATGAGCTGTATTAATTGCTTTGTCACTGACCTTGACAAGACCTCTTGGCCTTGGCAGAGGCACTGTTGTCTCGTTTAATAACACCTAAATCACTGCTGCTGAGTTATAGAGAAAGGACAAGAAGACCAATTTGGTTTTCTGAGAAGCAGGCAGCTTCTGTACCCCTTTGAAATCTGTGTATGGCTTTACTTTTGGGTATTGTTTAGGAAACTGCATGAGGGACTAGGACAAGTGCTACTTGCAAAGATGTGCACCTCCACTGAGGAAAAACCCTGGTCTAGAGCCAAGCTCACCTGCTAGGCTTTGTAGTTCTCTTCGCTGCACAATGTCAGCTTACGTTTTGCACCCCTTTAAACGCTCCTCCATCACCAGGTGTATTTCTGCTTTGAGCAGCACCCAGACAAAATCAACCTTTTGCCAAGTGCTCTGCAGTAAAGAGTCAGCAATAGGTAATCAATACAGATTTACAGGAGAACTTTTCGAAGCCATCAGCGCATGACATCTCCCCTGTCACTTCACTGTACAAACAGCAAAGTTCAGCTGAAGGGCTTCTGTAATTTCTGTGGGGTCTCCTGAGTTCAGAAACCTTAACTGCCTAGACAGCGAGGCTTCACTCTACCTCTGACTGCCCATCCCAGGTGGGATTTATTATGGTAACAAGGCTGGGCATGAAAGTAACATGAATTGCCTTCAATGTAGCACAGCAGCACTGCTTCTTAATGGGCTTCATCCAAGGGTCACCATGGAAATGGATCATACAGCTTTATCCTTGTTATTATGGGGCTATATGCATGTTCATTTTTTTTTTTTTTTGTATTTTAATATATCAAATTCAGTCACTCAACATGACACACTTGTTCCTGGTCTAAATTGTGCATTGTGAGACTGGCCAAAAGCCATTAATGCAGCACAGCACTTAACTCAACACTGCTGAGGTAGAAAAGGAAAAAAAAAAGAAAAGAAAAGAAAAAAAGGTTTCATGCCTCCTCAGTTGTCTACTGATCTATTTAAAAAACAGCAATAATGGGATGTAATCATCGTGCAATTTGAAAGTGTCTATCATAAACAAATGTAACATAGCATGTCATTGCATGTTGCAAATTATGGATTCATGTAGTTCAGAAAAACATCAATATCTACAGTGTGACATTAAAGTGGTAATCCAGGAGATTCTTGTTTGGATTTTTGTGACTTCTTTAGCACTAAACGCCCTTTGCTGTGTTTCCGTGCTCCACATCCCAAATATCACATTTCAGTCAAACACAGTTTCCATCACTGTGATGTATTTTTCAGTGGAATTTCTGTTGATGAAGTTAGAGTTTCTGTAGGTGGCACTCTTTTCTTTGTTCTGGCTATCACTGCTCATGGTAACTACCCAGTTCTTCATCTATTTATGCCAAACAAGTCGCTGTTGCTGCATTTGGTAACATAAAACAAATCGCACATCAGCATTTTTCCCACCTGTCTCCAGATACTTAAAACAATTATTGTCAAAGCTTTCATAAACTGGAGACTGTTATATCAACTGACGAATAGCAAAACAAAAATTAATTTATATGAAAATGCCATTGATGTTACTTTAAGCATTTGGTGTGGGATGGTATGTTGAGGTATGTTGCAGGTCTGTTTGCCTGCCAAGGGTGTGTGATAAAATTGCGAGGCCTGGAAGGGGGAGAGTGAACCAGGGGTTTCTACACAGCTGTATGTGGTGAATTGATTAAATGCTCGATTAAACACTAGGCAGAGCAGTCTGGCGGCCTAATTCAAAAGCATATGCAAATAATCTTGTTTTGTAGATTGTTGCCTCTTACAAGTATGCACTCGTTCACACACGCAGGCACATGCAATCTTGCTGATGCATATTCACACACAGACACTGAGCAAACTAAGTATTCATAAAACATACTTTATAACACCCCCTTCCCACCCCCACTCACCCACACACACATACACACACACACACACACACACACACACACACACACACACACAACAATCACAAACACAGCAATCAGTGACTAGCTCACTAATTAACACCCTTACAAAGCATCTCATTAGCATGTGTTGTAGAGAAGGGACAG
>OMKZ01017779.1:0-11851 GCA_900302535.1 Neoniphon sammara | reverse complement strand
TGTGTGTGTGTGTGTGTGTGTGTGTGTGTGTGTGTGTGTGTGTGTGTGTGTGTGTGTGTGTGTGTTCTGTAATTTGTTTTCAGGTGTGAGTGCATGTTAGCAAGCACAGTTCAGTATGCAAGTGTGGCTCAGAATTATCTGCCAAAAAGACCTAACCTCTCCCATTATACCTCAACAAATTAATGTGTGTCTGTATAAGGCAGAAACCTATCAATCTTATTGGTTGATCTGTATCATATCAGGATTAATTATACATGAGGATACTAAGTCATTCCGTCCTCGTGTTGAAATTGACCCATCACATCATTCCGAGACTGAAGTCATTAACAAAAGGTGCATCGGTAGTATCTGTAGTATCGGAATTGGTGCCAGGCCAGCTTGCAAGTACTCAGATCAGCAGATGAAGATGTCGCCATACAGATACTTTAACGAGCTGTGCTTTGGCGCAATAAAGTACTTTTCTGGTAAGAGAAAAATGGTCTGGCAGATAAGAGTGGAGTCGTGAAGCAGCTCCATCATGCCAGCCAGAGAGAGTTAGAACAATACTGGAAGTATGGAAATTCTGTCTTCAGTATAATAGTATAAAATGTGTCACTGTCATTTTCAAGAATAATTAAGTAATGAGGGTATCAACATATGGTGTGAAACAGATATGGAACTGAGCATCAGCAAGGGCCACTTGGGTTCATGGGAAGTTGTTGTATTTCCGGGTGGCCAAGGCAACATGCACTGGCACAAGAATCGGTTGAGGTCGGTGAAGGCAGGGAGCTCGCCGAAGCCCCAGGCTGAGCTAACAGAAAACATGCTCTGTTGCCACAGTACTGTTAGAAACCGAATGAAAGAATTCTGAAAATAACATTGTGACTGTTGTATTTTTATATTCACATATGACAATGCAAAAATGTGTCAACAATAGCACAGCTAATTAGGATTAGCTGACATCATAACTATGATTAACCTTGGTGGCTGATCGAGCTAATATGGTAGAGATTGGTGTCTTTCTGCTGTAGCTCATGTTCATCAATATGGGATTAAATTTTGACATGAAAGTGTTTTCTTAAAAATATATATCCTGGCTGACACGACACTGTTTGACAAAGGAATACAAAAATGCTGAAATAATGCTGTTTGTGAGAAAGGACATTCTGCCCCTTTTCTTTTTTGTTTTTTAGTAATAATGATAATGATAATGATAATAATGATAAGGTTAATAATAATAACAATAAGAAGAAGAAGAAGCCTGAATATGATTGTTTTGGTATTCGTCGATCTACATAATAAAGTATCTGGTATTCATAACTGTTCTTCAGAAGTACTGTTCTGTAGTCAGCACTTCTGTTGAATGCCATGTATTAATGTGTACAATGTGCAGTGTAAAATAATACTGCATGTAATGGCATTAAATGTCCATGTCTACTGATGAGTTTGACTTCTATTAGAAAGCTGAGTGTTCTAATGGCCATTTAATGTGATCAGCATTAGGACTGAGAGACTATTAGGTGGCATGCAGCATGGCCACGACTGCACACTACTGCCAGTGGAATGCTTACAGAGTTTGAAATCTTTCATTTTGATGAAAAACAGCTGCTGCAGGCAGCTTTGTGGTTCGGTGACCTCAAGTGGCAGCAGGAGATAATTGTTTGAATTTTTGAGAGTTTGAAGGACTTCATTACCCAGAAATCGAGTAATGTGACATCAGTAAACTGCACTCCACTGACCTGAATTCCTTTTTGCAGCAGGTTCAGTCATTGTTGTGAAGTCTAGCTTTCTCTGACTGGAGTGCTCACTGTGGTTTAGGAGAAAGTTTCTATTTCAATATTTTGATTTGATTGAAGATTTCTAGCTATATGGCAAATATACAGGGTCTGAATTAGTGGGGATGGAATGCTTTTCTGTGTTGCAGTTGCAGTTTGTGATTAAGGCTGAGAAGGCCAGTATATTTTTGCATAAAAAGCTAGCCTTCCTAACCAAGGAAAGAGTTTCAAACAATTCAGGGTTATGGCATTGTTAATATGTAATGCTGAATCTGAATCCCCCTGAGTCCTTATTTCTGTGTTCCATCTTCTCAAATAGTTTATTTTGCTGTGTTGTACAGCATGATCACTGACATTGTATTTATCAAAGAAATGTTTTGGATAAAATCAAAGGTGGGCTCCAGCAGTTAAAGATGACTTAGAATCAGACTGAACTTGCATGCATCACATGGCTGGATATGGTAAAAATGTACGTCTTTATTTAGCATTTATGGACTGTTATTCAAATTTTTATTCTGAAAACAGTTTCAAAGTAAGTCACGGTGATAGAGAACCTTAACCCATGAAATTTGGACATGTTGGTGTTTTAAGATTAAAACTTCAACTCTGTATTTCTCAGGATGCAGCAGATGAGATGAGGGAAAACACTAACACTAGCATAACTCATCAATTACCAATTCAAGGCCTGTTCAAGTAGTTGGTATAGTGTTATAGAAGTACATTGTTCATTCCAGTTTAATTGCAGTGGGTAATTGTTGAGTTTTTGCATACATACAGTTAAGTTTGACAATTTAAGTGTTGCTGTGGCTATTGTCATTAGATTATTTGTGTGATTACCTCGGCTTTATTATCATGGCAGAATTTAGAGCTTGTTCCCCAGTCAACTTAATGAGGCTATAAGACAATCTGCAGAAGAAATATGCTAAGGATAATTCTTTGTCTAATGTTATATGATGGTACTGATATGTTGGCTCTTGATATGAAAGACATTAATCCACTCTTTTCTGAATGATTCTTGCCACTTAGGCTCTGAATTTAATCATTCTTGCTGAAATTGTTTGCATACTGAAAAAGTAATGAAATTCGCTTTTTCCCAGCATTTTATCTCTATCTCCAGTGTGGTGGTGGGAGTTGAGGTGTGTGGGAAGGGTCCGTCAAATTTCAGGCCCATCTTACATTGATACTTTTAAGTCTATTTTGCTGAAATGTCAAGAAGGGCAGCCATTGCCTAATGCTATGAAAACTGATTTGTAAAATGAAGCACTTTCTCATTAAAATTAGGTTCTAATAGTACTATAATTAAAAGGGCCTCCATGGTCGTTCCAGTAGCCTAAAGGGACATTACAACGAAGCTGCAGCATTTACAAAAAATAAAAAATAAAATAAGTTTATGTGCTCATCTGAACTTTTGTATTGTGGTTGAATTGAACCAACACCGCCACGGTACAAAGTATTCATAGATGCTATTTATGTTTTGCAACCAAGGACTACAAACAGTTGGCTATTTTTTCAACGTAATTATCATTTCAAGGAACATGACTCAATTAATTATCCCTGCCCTGACTGATAAGCTATATCCTGTGAAATAATGTGCCATGTCTGCACTTAGCAGTCATTAAATTCACTGGACTAACGAAGTAATTCACCGACAACCACAATCAATTTGTGACAGTTGTCATATGGCTGACTGGATAGAAGAATATATTTTGTAAACAGGCCTTTAATTACTTGTGTTTTATTCTGATACTCAATAACCAATATCGTAATTTTCTCTTAATTAGTCTACATGTGATCTTAAATAAATTATGTGAATTCCTCCAAGCCAGCTGCCCATCCTGTTTGTTAAAGAGTGCCCTTATCCTTCATCCCTCTTAAGAGTTTTCATGAGCATCCAGAATTGAAGCGGTTTCCTGACAGCGTGTGCTCTCTTCAGACTTCTTCAATAACAATTTGAACAAATCTCAAGGCTATTTGGCCAGGGTTGCTGAAAGCGTCTAATTTCTCAGGTGATATATGTGAAGTCTTTCGTTGGGATAGAGAGTAATATGTGTCAGTCACCAAGTAATCAATATGGCAGTTTGGCTTCCCTTTGATCAGCTGCGTCTGCTTGAATTTACCATCTCCCAGTGCAGCACGGGACTAGGACAGGTTTTCACATAAATGCTATTGAATATCTTTTCCACTGTTGGTGTTTGGCACAAAAAAAAGCATGGTATGATGAACTTTCAACAAAGTAATCTCAAAAAAATAATTGGTCCAGGAGTGACTGAATGAGAAGCCAAGGATAGCGAAATTACAGGCAATGATATGTCTATAAAGCCTAATTTTAGAAGGTCAACAATAATATAATCAATAACTACAACTATAATATGCCTCTAATAAACTCCATTAGCTTCTGTTGGAAACAAGCTGTTCTCTCAAGAGGCTCTCTGTTGTCTGGCTGCTAAGTGAAGCTTGATGCATATTGCCAAGGGGAGATTGATAAGGGAAGCCTTAACACTGGGTTTTCTGGGACCAGGCAGATTACCTTTACATTTAATAAAGCATGTAAAGTTTGAACTCTATACAGATCAAACAGATTGCAGTCTCGGGGTCATTGTTGTGGCCAAATAATGAAAGAAATGCATGCGAGTGGGCGGCATTACACAAAAAGAAAGAGTTAAATCCTTCTTAAACCTCTTCCTCCCTCACCTATATCCAGGAAGTGTTAGGGACGTTAAGTGTGAATGCAGTAGAAAAGCGCATTCTGCAGTGCCTTACTGGGTGAAGACTAAAGGAGATAATTTGGGAATACTTTAACTACAGTCTTTGTTATAAAACAGTGGGGAGGGAGCTAGTAATATTCTGCCATTACATAACAGTAGGGCACTGTAAGATTATGAGAGAAGAGATAAAATGGAAGAAAAGGCAAACATATCTGACATATCTTAGAATTGTGTTTTTGCAGTTTTATTCAAATGTGTAGCTCACTTTTTATATTGTCGAAAACGCTATGGTTTTGGTGCTTTGATTCTGGATTGAAACAAAGAGTCAAAGCATCTATCTATCTGTCTATCTATCTATCTATCTATCTATCCATTCATCCATCTATTCTTTCATTCTTTTTTTTGCCCTCTGGTTGGTGAGGGGTCAGCTGATGCAGCAGGTAGGGGGCAAGGATGTCACTCAGGGACACTTCCACATGTACAGTCACACAGAGGATGAAGCCCAGGCCCTGCAGTTAGGAGCAACCTCGCTAAACACTGGGCCATCCAGCTGGAAAGGCTAAATTGGTTGATGCTAGATGACCACTGAAACATGTGCCAAGCCAAGCAGCCTTTTACAAGGTCGCCTAGTGCTCCATAATTGGTCATATCTATGATGGTGTAAATGGAAGAATAAAAAAAAAAAAAGATTGCATCCATTGAGAGGGATTGTCTGAAACACCCCTGAAAATTACAACACTGAAAGAGATTTTAAGATATTCTTTGGGCGCTTTGGGCAACACAAGGAAGCATTAAGCAAGTAAGCATTTCATATAGTATTTTTCTGTTGCCTTAAGTGGACTTTTTTCATGTAGGTTGTGAATAGGAAGTCATAAAAATTAGGTAAACACTGTTACGGTTGAGAGTCTTCCACTTCTCTTCCCCCAAATCACCATGAAAATGTACAATTTTATTTTCTCTTGTATGGAGTCCAAAATTGTAATATTTGCAGAGATATCAAATTAGCGTATGCCCCATTAATGCTAAGTGAATACTGGCCGCCAGTTGCAGGCTTTGTAGAGAAATAACTACCTTCCTGAGAGGAAACAAGAGTATACGCCACAGAAGGAAAAGCTCCAAGGGAACAGCTTCTCACAGATCACTTACTTCCAAATCCCCCCAAACTAACAGGGTGGATGTGTGGGGGTTAGTTAAGTTAGAAAAGTTAGTTAGAGCATTACCCATGAACACAAACTTTTATTTTTCAACGAAGTTTGTATATTCCCTCTGACACCTCCCTGCGATTCCTCAACACCAACCCCTCTCACAGTCAATGACAAATAATATGGAGCTCTCAAAGACATGCCGAAAGAGGCCACGCATTCCACTGTGCTCACTTTTTTCCAGCATGTGTCACATGCTAGTGTTGAGACACCTCATTACACCATATAAGTGGAGTGGCTGTCATGGCTGACATAGGTATGAAGTGCAAACGAGGGCAGAATTTGTGCTTGTGTTGGCACCCTGTCCTCGCTGCGACTGTCACCCATTTTGGATTGTCACAGGGTGGGGGGGCGTGTGAGCGCCATGCTGACCCTTAAGAATTATCACATCTTCACTGAGGCCTGTCAGTCATGTCAGGATATGTCAGCGTTTGTATATCTGCTGTAAGCCATGCTCCATTCTGTGTAGGATGTGGAGGCTGCAAGAGGATACAAGCTGATTGATTGGCAGATATTTATGTGTGGTCTCACACCACTAACTCCCAAAGAGTGCCAGCCTATTAGCTTTAGTTAGAAGTGATTTCCTTGGAGACACGGTGAAAACGCGGTTTTTGGCAAGTGAGCAGGCATGTCAAATGACTCAATTAATCAATTCCAGGGCCAAATTGACAGCATTTAGAGTATGTTGTTTTATCATAGCTCTCCTGCTGTTTCTCATTACATTTACTTTCGCACCTTGAAATGCAACTTGAATCCCAATTATGGGAAGAAGTTATTCTTTGCATGCACTAAGAGTCCATTAGCCTCCACCAGCAGTGATCCACAGTTATCTGCACCCACAGAACATGTTTTCCCCTGTGCTTAACAGGGTATTCAAATGGACTGTATACATTTCCAAGAATGCACTGGTTTTTCAATGAATTCTGAGTGGCCAGTAATGTATGGCGCCAGTGTTTCCAACCGACTGCTCCGCAAATATTCGATCTGCAGATTCTATTTTGTGCGGTGGCTCCTAGTGAGCTCCTTTTCAATGATCTGTTATTCCCTCATTCCATTCATTTGTCCAATTTCAATGCAAACCTTTTGCTCACAAGGCCAAGCCTGCGAGCATTTGAAATGTACTGAAAAGCAGAATCATAGCAATTTAAACCAGTTCCAGGGTTCATAGTTCCACTTGTGCATACAGCGTAACTGTGAAAACCGTTGTAAACAAAGCGTAGAATGTGTTCTGACATTTTCAATAGAGGGTTATACTAATTCTGAGTGGCAATCCTATCTTGCTGTGATATTTTAAGAGTATGAATACACATGAGTTATTCCCCGTTAGCATATCAGTGTTTGGGATGTATTCTATACAAACCCGTCCTGTTGACAATTTGTCTAGGTGGTTTCCTCACCCCATTTTGTACTTTAGCAGAAAATAGTGCACATTTAGTTAAGATGGAACTAGATAAATTCACTAATCTTCTGCTGGAGTAGCTTACTGTATTAACAATGTTTCAGCATGCAATTGTAATACACTATGGACTCTTGCTCAATGATGATTATTCTATATGAGTCATGAGCAGCATCAGACAGCTTAATCCATCACTGAGTTCAGGAACCGCTCTCTTCCCCTGACCTTGATGAATCTATACCACCTTTTCTGGGAGCCTTTCGACTTAATGTTCAATTCTCACTCTGCAGTCCTTGTTCCCTCCATTTTCCACAGTCTCCTCTGTTTAAAAAAAATGCGCTCTTAACAACACGACGTTCAACAGCAGTAAGTCGTCGATTTCTCGATAACGCGCGAGCTCAAGCGGTCTCTCACAAACACAGATTCGCCGCTCATCCAAGACAATTACTTTAACCAGTCCATCACGTTTTGTGTCAGCATCCGATCCTCTCCAACTGTTACACAATCTGTTAACCTCTAGTTGTATAATAAACAGTGTCATACACTGTTGGCATCAAAGTCTCTCTATTGATGATGTAGCGGCGCGCGGAGAGGAAACATGATGCATTGCTGGATGATCGGACTCACGCAATCCATCTTTTGACGTTCACACAAACAAACAATCGGCAGAAGTGCATTTTCACGGCCACACCATGAGATCATTTACTCTTCCTTTGTAGACACCAGTTGTGCGGTCTACAGCTGTTATCTCTGTTGCTGGTTAATGGCATCTCAGCGCGCTTGCAGCCTTACCTTGTAAAACCTTAGTGCAACGTGATTGTTTTTAAGTGTAGATAATTAGGCTATATACATTTTAATATTTGATCCCCCGGTGAGCACATCTGAAATGAAATGTGACAAAGTAGTGAGAATAAACCCAGTATTTTATTGGACTGACCTCCAGGCCATATAGCTACACCTCTTAAAAATATAGCAACAAACTTTTAAGTAATACCGCACTTTGTTCATCCTTCTTCTGAAGTTTGACACTTAACTGATTTATGTAAAACTGGCGGCAACGGCCCTCCTGCTATGGCTATGAGCCTATGAGCCATTTAATTATGCTAACCCAAGAGAAAAAAAAAAAGTATTTCACATATCAGGTATGGTCGTATAGAGTGACAGGTCTAAATATCAGCGGCTGCCAGAGGTCTTTTAGACTTCTAAATATAATATGCCACTCACAGTGCACTGGATGAACAATATTGCCCACTGCATTGCACGACAAAGCTTTGCCAAAATGTCAAACAAACAAAAGTCTCCATGTCTGTAGATAAGATTATGATTCCACCTCATAGTAGATCCTTTGTCTAGGAACATGGCAACAAATCTAGACAAAGGGTTTTCTACTCGTCTGGATACCTTTTCTTCTCTCTGTTGAGGCTTTCTACCACACTGAATAGCTTTCCTTGACAACAGCTTTGTGGATAATTAGTTGGATGATGTAATTAGGGCCTCTTAGGGCCCTTTGGTCCTGGAGGACTCACCGGAAGGCTCCCTCCTACAGAGCACCGAGATAGAGACACCGGCCCAGCATCAGGCGGAGGGGTATGGAGTAGCTCTTTGCGTCCATTCATCTTTCGTGCAACACAGAGGCTTTATCCTGCTCATTAGAGCTATACTTATGTGCTAATGAGGAAGCAGGAGGGGTGTTGGCCATGGGGTGGAGACACACAGCGGTCATTTTATTTTTGTTTGAAGGTGACCACGGTATTTAATGGAGGTGCACCACTCACCGCGTGTGATTCGTCTCCCCTGAGTTGTTAAACTCTTCATCGCTTTGTCTCTTTTAAACTTACTGTCTCCTTGTCTCTGGTCTTTGGCTGCGTCTCGGCTTCGACTCTCCGCCCCACTCTCTCTCTCTAGCACGCTTGTCTCCCGCCTTCTTTCCGTTCTGTCATTCACTCACTCGCTCTTCTCGCTCCCCGCCTCTCCTTCACCAGAGCCGAGGTGCATGTTGGAGCTCTTCCTATCGTGAATAATGCACATCAACAGCAGAGGTCAAATGGAATGGGTTTCTGGAGATAATGACTGGAGTGATGGTACCTGGGCGCCACCAGATTGTGGAGCGTCTGAGCTTGTCATAAAGCGACAGGGGAGGAGGGCGCTGGATGCTCACTGTGTCCTTTAACCATTATGAATGTCAAAAGAGGCAATGTCAGAACGGGCTTGTTTTTCATCCCCACCCCTCTCCAGCTCAGCCTCCACCTCTCTATCCATCTCCAACAATCCCTTTGTCATTTTCTTCTTCATCCAAGCAGGAAAAAACCCCTCAGTTCATCCTTAGGTCACACATCCATACAATATACAGCGTTTACAAACTCAATGAGCGGCCTTATCGGACAGCTTCGTGCCACCGTCCACCATCACACGCCACTCAAAGCTTATGTTTATTGCATCTGTCTTCTTGTCATTGAATGACTTTGATGCCTCTCTCCTGCGCCGCAAAGTCAAGCTCCATTCCTCTGTTTTTCGGGCTCGGGCCTCTCCCTCAGCGGCTTCCAACTCTATTGACCGTGTTCCTTTCTGTCCTCCTTCTGCCACATGTTTTTAAAAGCCTAAGAGAGCATCAGAAGTGAGGGGATTCAGGGGCATCACTCTGCTCCCTTCCACCGCCGTGCTGCTCTAAACACCGAGATTCAGCTCAAATTGCATCCTATTAAAAGTCAATGAGGCGTTGTCGCATTATTACAGGCCCCACACTTGACAGCTCGCAAAATAATCTATTAAAACCCATGAGTCACTGTGTTATGTTTCTAGCTAGCGAACAACATTAAAATTGATATTTGGGACAGGGGAGATGGCCTGTCATTGGGAGATTGGGGCCATCATTGAATAGTAATTAGATGAAAAAATCAAGTGAATATGTGAAATGAGAGGGGACTTGAAAACACCAGGCCATTTTCTATTCAGTCAACTGTGTGTGAACTGTGACTTTGCAGACAAGTGGAGCGACTTGGGAAGGAAACAGGTTGAGAACAAAGGCGGCGTATGACAGGGCCTGTTGCAGCAGCCCAACAACCATCATCGACAGCACACAACTTCCCACAGAGGATCGACGCAGTACATAATAATTTTTTTTTACTTGCATCAGAGTGCTACAGGCTTTTGAAGGCTGAAAATTAAATCTCTCTATTAAAAAAAAACAGCATAATAATAATAAAACATTATTGTGGAAGTCATATGTCTCATTAAAATCTATTAGGGATTATGTGCTTTCTGCATCATATTCATTATATCATGGCCTACACTGAGTGGTTGATATCTTTTTTTTTTTTTTTTTTTTTTTTTACTAAAAGCCAATATCTGTCCAACACATTAGCAAACCAATATATAATTGCAGCCCTAAATTGTATAATCATTAAAAGCTGCATTAGGTAACTAGGCTCTAAATGGCAGCAAAGGGTAACTGCTTAAAAACTTCCATATACAGAAATCCTTTAATTTGATGTCAGTAAACTGCACACAGCACGCTCATGTTTACCAGCCCGGCTGGTCTGTGGTGTTTCTTTATCAAAGGATGCCGAAGGGACCAGAGAGACAAAAGATCTAACATTGGTGAGATGAGCTTTCTCTGGACGGAGCTGGTTAAGTTTTGATGTGTTACTTCCTATTGGTTTAGAGGGGAATAGAGTTCAAACCAGACTTTTATCTGAGCAAACAGGGTGGCTCTACTTGGATGCTCTTATATATTGCAGCCTCACTTTGTGATTTAGCCTAGTAATAAGAATAATAAGGTTCTTAGTTTTTACATAAAGATCTAGTGCAGCTCGAATGTGGACTAAATATGGAATAGTTTATGCTGATGGATGTTTTCACTGAAATGCTATATATGGCGTCTTTCCACATAGATCCCTCAATGGTATATTCATAAATTTGTTTTTTGAAACCTCCAAGCGCCCCCCATCAAGGTCTGTACAGGCGTCACTCACACAGCTGTTTGAGCCCGAGTGCTGTCCACACTGCCCCTGGTGCTGGGTAGAGGATCTCTTAGAGCAGATGTTCACACCTGATTGCTCCAGACCCCCTGACAGTAGCCCAGGGCCCCAGTGGGATCGCTGACCTTGCGGAGAGGTTCCGAGTTTTACCAAGGATGCCTCCTGTGCTCCCTACTGTATTTGGGCTGTTGCATGAGCGCGGGAGCTGGGACAGATGAGCATCCCCAGCAAACACGCTGCAGGGACACTGGGTGACAGCAGGGATTTTCATCATTTAGCTTTCATGTTTTTTCTCCTCACCCTCCCCCCACCGGCTTGTGATCAAACAATCACACTTATTGTCAGCACTGAGATGTACACCAAGAAAATAGGTCTCTGCAGTGTATGCATGCATGCACATATGGGTACAGTGACAGAAGTGCACTTATGCATGTATGCATGTGTGCATAAATGCTCACATGGTGCTACATTTGCAGCCACATACTGCAATATCTTTGTGTGTGTGTGTAAGTGGGTGGTCATTACTTCTAATTGAAGAGATTCAGTGCTTCTAATTAAAGGTAAGGTGGGATATAATGAATGGAAGGTGTTGTGAGTGTTGTTGCACCCTCTGGTATGCAGGGCAACAGTGCCTGTCTGTCACAGTGATGAGTGACAGGCTGACATGGTGCTGGAACGCAGCGACGCTGAGCAGAAAGCTGCCATCTTGACCTTCCTAGCAATTAAAATCTTGGAACCTTCAAATGCTTGTGTGCAGTCTCTGCTTATTTAGAAGGAGCAATATATATCTGCCACAAAAAATAAAAAACATATACTG